>BRDA01068862.1:0-10564 GCA_036984385.1 Crenuchus spilurus
AATTAAGACCAAAAAGTTCTATTTTTGTCTCATCTGACCACAGCACTTTCTCCCATGACTCCTCTGGATCATCCAAATGGTCATGGGCAAACTTACGATGGGCCTTGACGTGTGCTGATTTAAGCAGTGGAACCTTCCTTGCCATGCATGACTTTAAACCATAACGTGTTAGTGTATTAGCCACATTAACCCTGAAAGCTCTCTTCAGGTCATTGACTAGCTCCTCCCGTGTAGTTCTGTGCTGATTCCTCACCTTTCTTAGGATCATTGATACACCACGAGGTGAGATCTTGCATGGAGCCCCAGTCAGAGGGAGATTGACAGTCATGTTTAGCTATTTCCATTTTCTAATAATTGCTCCAACAGTTGAGCTTTTTTCACCAAGCTACTTGACAATTGCCACGTAGCCCTTTTCAGCCTTGAGAAGGTTTACAATCTTGTCTCTGGTGTCTTTGGACAGCTCTTTGGTCTTAGACATGTTAGTAGTTGGGAGTCTTACTGATTGTGTGACGTGGGCTGCTGTCTTTATGCAGCCATCGACCTCAAATAGGTGCTTCTAATTTAGAATAATAAGTGGAGTGGAGGTGGACTTTTTAGAGGCAGACTAACAGGTATTTGAGGGCCAGAATGTTTGCTGATTGGCAGGTGTTCAAATACTTATTTGCAGCAGTAACACACAAGTAAATGATTTAAAATCTGGAGTTTTTCTTTTAGATTATGTCTCTCACAGTGGACATGCACCTAAGATAAAAAATTTCAGACCCCTCCATGATTTTTAAGTGGGAGAACTTGCAAATTCACAGGGTGTTCAAATACTTATTCTCCTCACTCTATATTGGATGGATGAATTCTTGCAGAAGATACATGATGGATGGACCTGGATGGTTGGATTCTTGTAGAACATAGATGATGGATGGACCAGGATGGTTGGATTCTTGTAGAACATAGATGATGGATGGACCGGGATGGTTGGATTCTTGTAGAAGATAGATGATGGATGGATTAGAATGGATGGATTCTTGTACAACACAGATGATGGATGGACCAGAATGGATGTATTCTTGAAGAAGATAGATGATGGATGGACCAGAATGGATGGATTCTTGTAGAAGATAGATGATGGATGGACCGGGATGGTTGGATTCTTGTAGAAGATAAATGATGAATGGACCAGAATGGATGGATTCTTGTTGAAGATAGATGATGGATGGACCGGGATGGTTGGATTCTTGTAGAACATAGATGATGGATGGACCAGGATGGTTGGATTCTTGTAGAAGATAGATGATGGATGGATTAGAATGGATGGATTCTTGTAGAAGATAGATGATGGATGGACCAGAATGGATGGATTCTTGTAGAAGATAGATGATGGATGGACCGGAATGGTTGGATTCTTCGAGAAGATAGATGATGAATGGACCAGAATGGATGGATTCTTGTTGAAGATAGATGATGGATGGACCAGAATGGATGGATCCTTGTAGAACATAGCTGATGGATGGACCGGGATGGTTGGATTCTTGTAGAACACAGATGATGGATGGACCGGGATGGATGGATTATTGTAGAACACAGATGATGGATGGACCGGGATGGTTGGATTCTTGTAGAAGATAGATGATGGATGGACCAAAATGGATGAATTCTTGTAGAAGATAGATGATGGATGGACTGGGATGGTTGGATTCTTGTAGAAGATAGATGATGGATGGACCGGGATGGTTGGGTTCTTGTAGAAGATAGATGATGGATGGACCAGTATGGATAAATTCTTGTAGAAGATAGATGATGGATGGACCAGAATGGATGGATTCTTGTAGAAGATAGATAATGGATGGACCAGAATGGATAGATTTTTGTAGAAGATAGATGATGGATGGACCAGAATGGATGGATTCTTGTAGAACATAGATGATGGATGGACCGGGATCGTTGGATTCTTGTAGAAGATAGATAATGGATGGATTAGAATGGATGGATTCTTGTAGAAGATAGATGATGGATGGAGCAGAATGAATGGATTCTTGTAGTAGATAGATGATGGATGGAGCAGAATGAATGGATTCTTGTAGAAGATAGATGATGGATGAACCAGAATGAATGAATTCTTGTAGAAGATAGATGATGGATGGACCGGGATGGATGGCTTCTTGTAGAAAATAGATGATGGGTGGATAAACAAACAATGTACACCTTGCAGACAGCTATAAACACCTGCAGGGTGTGTGATGTGATTTGTGAAGTCTCTCGTCACAGCCTTGTCTGTCACAGTCTCATGACCACCTGCTGTTTGTTTACATCATGTCTCCACTCTCATCTTACCCCACCATGTCTCATCATTGTGCTCACCTGTGCTTTGTGATTTCACAGCCCTGTTTCCCCAACTCGCATGTGATTATGTTTGGTTTATATGTTCCCTCATGTCTTCGTCATTGTATTGTCTACATGTTATGTCCTGTACTCACAGCCAAGCCCAGCGCACGTGTGTTTCTATAGCCAAGTCACTGTTAGTGTAAGAATTTATTTTAAATAAAGGATTGTTGCATCCTGCATCTGCCTACTACTCCTCTGACTGACACAGATTGAGATGTGGAAAATGCTGGTTAGTGATTGGATAAAAGGAGTGATTGCATTTTGGTGCCAAAAGTCGGAGTGTGAAGGAAGTAGCTGAATTTGCAGAAAGATGAAACTGATGTACATGGGCTGCTGGTGTGTTATACATGTATGGATGGATGGATGTGTGTAATGCTTATTACATTTCTGATATTTACTTCCTGTCATATCTGAGCCCAGGTTTAGATTAAAACTAAACTCAACATTAAGGTTGGACTCATACACCTGTACTGGTCAAATACTGAGTAATTTCTTTTACCAGCTTCACAGATATTCACTTACGAATGAAAAATTAAGAAGTTAAATGAATGAATGGATGGATGGACAAATAGTTAATGGATGGATAAATGGATGTAATTGGAAAATTGGGTAAGACTTTATTTGTACATAAGATAAAAAATAAATAAGACTTTATTTATCTATAGTGGGAAATAGTGGCCCATCCAAATAATGTGAAAACAAAAATGGTTGATTATTATTACATGTACAATATTATCTTTATTATTTTTCTTCAATTTAGTTCCTATTATCCACTGTCTGAGCTCATGAGCTGATACAGAATTCAAAAGGAAGGCAGATCTAATAAAAAATGGGCCGCTGACCACTGGGTTATGGACTGGGCCTTAAGGGGGAACGTTTTTCAAGGACATCCAGTCAAATTGAGTGAAATTAGCAAAACACAAGAAAGACCTCCATTAGCCTTGGGAAGGTCTTGAACAATATTAAACAGTGTGAGGTTATCAATCCTCATTAAATTTCTGACCATCATTTCTTTCCAGGATAGCAGCTGGAAAATGGCGTGCCATGATTTATTCATCAGGTACCGCGAGTGTGTAATTAAAACATTACTGAACATTAGTGCAAAACGTAAACCACATCAAACAGTGCTGAGCTTTAAATGTAATTTATAATCATGGAGGCTGAGTGAACAGCAGGGGAGCCAAATGTTTCCTGGTGCAGTGAGCCAAAGACGTTAATACACATATTAATTAATGAATCATTGATAAAGGCTCGCACATTATATGCTAGACATCTGCCTATGGTCTGCTTTAAAGTGTCTAAATAAAGAACCGAAGTTAAAGTAAAACACAAGAAAACCTCAAAGAAAATGAGTAACCGTCTCATTATTGAGCATGTTTTTGTACAATATATGGAATCTGCAAAAAATTAAATTCATTCCAAAGTTTAGGTACCACTTTAGTAGTACATGGCAACTTCATATTACATGCATAAGCACTACATAATGTATTTATGAAGCAATACTTCTTCTTATGTCAGTTTTCTACAAAAAACACGAGACGCTTTAATAAATTAAATTAAATCCATTTTAATGCTGTTGTTAACCAACATTTACAAGTGTTGGTAGTTAAGAACATCATACAACCCCAAATGATACAAAGTTTGGATAGTATGTAAAAAATAAAATACAGTGTTTCCTACATCTACTTTGACTTTTATATCATTATGAACCAAACATATGTTAATACACATCTATTCCTGCATTTCAGGCCGGCAACACCAAAGAGTAGGGATGTGACTAAACATTTCAAAATCAATAAAATGACATTTTAAAGAGCTTGAAGAGAGCTTTCCAATGATGCAAATATCATTATTCTGTCACAAAACAAAGTTACCAAATTTTAAAAACGGAAATCTTACTCGCAATTTCTGTCAATAATAACCATTAAAACAATAGAAAATCTGTGACCCGAAAACAAAGGCAGACTCATTTAACTGCTTGTAACTTTATTTCTTGTCCTATCTTAATAAATTTGGTATCAATGGAAAGAAGACACATTTATTTCATATTTAAAATAAACTGTATTTAATTAATCATTTTAAGATGGTGCCCAGGCCTCCGGTCATGACCCATCATCTTGCAAACACAAAAACAGGACTGTTAATCCATAAAATTGGATGAAACTTGGCAGAAATAGAAATAAGATGATATAAAATCGACTCATTAAAGAATTTTGCTTCTCCTAACTTACCTTAAGAAACTGCAGACGTGTTTCTGTGACTGAAATTTTCACTTCAAAAACTGATTGCTTTGTACTGCATCATCCGAAAATTTTTCAGTTCGTCTTGAAGGGGCAGATGTGAGCTACGTCACAATTATTTGTGCATGTAGAAACATATAAAACAATGACGAGAAATACAAGACATGCAATGCACTGCATCCCGATGCTCAGGTGGTATCGCGGCTTCGGAAGAATTCCAGAGGTAGGTAATCGCGAGATACTCACATACCTACAAACAGGTGACGTCAACAGGTGATTGTACAAAAGCAGCAAAGATGGGCAGCAGATCTCTGGTGTCTCAACAAATGCAAATATAATTTAATATGTTTAGAGTCGTACCTGTGTTTATATGTCAGGTCCAGTAAGATGGTAAGAGTGTTTAGAAGGTCCTGGTCCACACTGCTGTAGCGTTTGTTGGTGTTTTTATTGTTTAATGCTGCTGTGAGATCTGTGAATTGTTTGCTTGGAGACATAAAACTCTAACCAGTGGACAGTTCAGCTTAACAGTGGCACACGTCTGAGCTTCAGATGTCTGTGGTGAAGCTTTACTTTGACATCCTTTAACTGTTTTGATGTGCCCACACGTTTTCTCATACTTTTAACGTGAGATCCCTCCTCGCTCCACTCTTTGACTCGCTCCATGTTGTTCCTGTTAGATTCTACGCTGTACGTCATCAGCACATGACCCACATTGCAAACCAATTAAAGTTAATGAATCGGTCCCGTGGATCGGCCATATTATCCGATACCAAATCCAGCAAATTTTGGTAATATCCGGGCCGATATCCGATTCTAATATTGGGCCTGTGCATCCTTGGCAATAAGCAATGCAATGGTACTGTAACCCAGTGTGTCAGGTGTTTCTTTTACCACCTATGGTCTCAGTCCACCTCTGATGGCACCTTTTCCTCTGCGTTGTGTATTTTTTTGTTTTAGAGAAAGAGGGAGACTAAACACCAGCACTGTTCTTTTGGTCGCAGTTCAGTAGCAGTAGTTTATTCAATGACAGTCTTTCTCAAATCACAATGTCACAGAAGCGGGTTAGTTCTCTGCAAACAGGCAGTTCTTCCCATGGTACAGCATAGAACAGCACTGCAGCTCTCGGCCACCTTCACACAGCATAACACAACACTGTTTTACTACCAATTTTTAACCAGAACTGTTTTTGTAACTGCATATTGTCATTAACTGCTTGTTATATACTGAAAATCTGCACAAAACTATGAAATAACTGAAATAAAACAACTAATACAGCCATATTTTAGCCATAGAACATAAATAATAAAGCTCAGTGCATGAACACCATGTAAGTGCTAAACATTTTAGATAAAACACAAAAATAATATATAAAACATCTCAAAATAAACTACATATTCTTTTATATAAAGTCACACCACCTTTTAAAGTATTCTTAGACACAACATGAGCATGCATGGCTTAAATAAACAATTATTTTAACTGGATGCTTTGCACCACAGCTTACCTTCACACAGTATAACACAACACTGAGGCTATGCATCATGAGCAAGTCAATTACTACCAGATGCGGCAAAGCACCACCTAGCGGCTTGGAGCCAAACTGCTGCTTACACCACCAAGGGCGCTTCACATAACCTCTCGGGGGCGGGGCAAGCCTCCCTCGTGCCGCCCCTGACATTTTCTGCCCTGAGTGCCTGCTCATATCACCCATACCACAAACCGCCATTGGTATTCACCCGTTTAGGGTACAGTGGGCAGCTCCTAGTAACCTGATTTAGCAGTGTTTGTGATTCTCTGATAGGTGAAGTTTGCAGTCATGGTGCAGCAGTTCTTGTGGTTGTAGAACAGTGTGTAAGTGAAGCTTTAAATGTCCTGTCTGTGATGTCAGAACCCTGTATGTGGTTACGTACAGACAAAAAGATCTGTAAATACAACCCATAATATTCATATATTATTAATATTAATATATTAACCGAGTCGTTTAATCAATTTTCAGTGTTAATTAATAGCACTAATTAATAGCAATTAGAACAGAGTCTGGTAAAGGACTCATCAAGCAGAACAAAGTCATCACTGACAGGAATCAGTAAGTAGACCTTGACAAAAAATGTCACTGAGATGTGTGACTGACTGGCTTACTAGAGCAGTATTTGTACAAATCAATATAATAATAAGCAAACAACTGTTGGACAGTAACCCAAAAAATATGTATGTATGTATGTATCGATACTGTAGATACGACAGAAAGAGATGGATGGATGGATGGATAGATGGATAGATTGATTGATTGGATGCATACAATCAATTTATTCATTAGCTTAAAGAGCCAAACAGAAGACTGGATGTTCTCCAGAAGCACTGTCCATATGGTCTCCAAATGGACTTGACCGCACTTAATAATAATCATAACCACACCAAACATAACACTTGTTAATGTTATATACTATACCTCAATGCAGAACCTTGTCAGACTCTTCAGTAACAAGAGGCAAACAAACCGCGGATAAGCTATAATCTGTTAAAAACAGGGTGTTAGGACACTAAAGTAAGGAGCATTAATTAGCATGTGGGATTAATGAATAGAGGTAGCTTTGGGAGTCTATTAGTGTTTGTGTATGGCAGAGTGAACTCCGTCCTCTAATTAGGATGCAGCGAGCGTCTTGTGCAAGGCGATGCTGCGGCTTTGGTCTTCACACTGCTGTTTAATTGGTGTAAACAGCACGGGCCGTGGCGCTCTATACTGTTGTGTTGTTTATTCTGATGTTTCGGAGCATTTGTTGTGCAAGCTGGAGGCGCTCCGGGCATCTCTCCCGCTGCACAGAACACTTCCCTTTTGCCGTCTGCAAATATTTGGACTGGGCACTAGAAGACAAATGCCTCAGATGCGAGATTATACACAGCGTGGGTAATGGGGAGTGTCCAATTCATCATTATTTCTGGCATTTGTTTCCAGATATGTAGGGAACAAAGCCACCATGTGCTTCTTCAAATCGCAATGTGGAAATATAGAATGTAAACACAGTCTCAGTCACAGCCTGGTCCATACAAATCAGCCTATATCAATAGCTGTCCATAGTGAAGCCGTGGAGTGTTGTTCTTGTGGACTGTCTGTAAGAGAGTTATTGGAGTGGAAGACATGGGATAATGGTTAAATGTTGTACTGTTCCTGACTGTCAGGAAGTAGAAGGAGAGTATTACAGGTTTCTAAAGCATTTACACATCTGGCTGAAGGATTTTTTTCCCATCATTCTAAGGGATTTCTGTTTGCTCCACACATCATTACTTTGAACACAGTACACTGGCTATTAGTAATGCTAGATGCATGTGCACGTGTCCTTCCATGGAAGCATCTGGTGGTCACTGGTGTACCAGTCCCGGATGTGCTCACTGTAGGTCAGACTCAGGGTCCTGTTG
Source organism: Crenuchus spilurus (assembly GCA_036984385.1). NCBI lineage: Eukaryota > Metazoa > Chordata > Actinopteri > Characiformes > Crenuchidae > Crenuchus > Crenuchus spilurus. The sequence continues at coordinate 8,031 of BRDA01068862.1, forward strand.
TGCCACAGTTGGTTGAGCACTGTCTTGTTAGAATATGGCACCAGAGAACCTTTACTATACGAGGTACCACCTCAGGCTCCTGATCAAGGTTCAAGGGCACTTCAATCATGCCTTGCCAGGGGATTGAGGTAACCACCAGGACACAGCTGCCCTCCCTAATGTGCTTGGAATTTGACCTGAAACACTCATACGCTCACTAGTGAACACACACACACGAGGGGGCAGTGAGCACACTTGCTAACTGTGTGGGTGCAGCCCAAGGAGCAATTTAGGGCTTCAGCCATGCCAAGGGATCAAACCAGCAACCTTCCAATCCCAAGACCAGCTTCTGGGCCCCTAACCACCAAGCTATGAATGCCCCCCCCCCCAACTGTGCTTGGAATCTGACCTGAAACACTCTACTACATACACGCTAGTGAACATACAGATGAAAAGGCAGGGTTGGGCTCACTGTGGTTGGGCAGCTCAGGAAGCAGTTGGGGGTTAGGTGACTTTCTCAAGTCGTTTCCAGGGGATCTAACCAGCAATCTTCCGGTCACAAGTTTGGTTCACAAACCTTGAGCCCCCGTCTGCCCCTCTGAGTGAACGAAAATAGTCTTGTAGGAAAGAATTATGTCTGTTTTTGGTACAAGAAGTACAAGACAAATGTAGAATATGCGCTCTTTAACTGTGATGTGGTAACACTGTAGAGAAGTCTTAATGCCTTTGGATTACAGGTTTAAGCAATGGCGGAGTGTAGTTTGTTGAAATGGATTTGCTGTCCTTTAAACAACCCCTTTAATCAGTGTTTTGAAGAGTGTTTGGAGTGTTCTGTGTGTGTGTGTGTGTGTGTGTGTGTGTGTGTGTGTTTGTGTGTGTCCTGCTGCAGTTTTTGATTCTATTGTCTGCATGTCTGTGTCTCCCTGCTGTTATATTTATGCCGTAGTGTGTGTGTGTGTGTGTGTGTGTGTGTGTGTGCGCACTGAGGGATAGAATGGAAAATCCCTGCCACTGAGCTACTGTTCCATTAACATTCTCCACCACATGCTCACTAAGCCTTCACAGTCTGCTGCAGGGGAATCTCTCTCTCTCTCTCTTTCTACCTCATTCTCTCGCTGTCCTTCTTTTTCTTTTTCACTTCTCTATTCTTCTTTCTCTCTCTTGCCTCTTGCTCCCCAGTTGCTACTCTCTCTCCTGCTCTCTCTCTCTCACTCACTCTATTTCCATCTATTCAATTTCTCACTCTTCTTCTTTCTCTCCTCTTTTTCTCCCATGTTTTCTCTCTCTCTCTCTTAGTCTATTTCCATCTATTCAATTTCTTACTCTCCTCTCTCTCTCTCTCTCTCTCTCTCTCTCTTCCTTTCCTTTTTCCTCATTGCTCTCTATTTCATTCTCTTGTCCCTTTCTATATATTCTTCTTTTCTCTTCTCTCTATTTCTTTCTTTCTTGCCCGATAATTCTTTCACTTCCCTCTTTTCTTTCTCTCTGATTTCCTCTGTCCTTTTTGTCCCTCTTTCTCTCTTTTCTCTCTGGGCTCTATTCCTGTTTTTCCTGTCTCTCTCATCCACACTCTTTTTCTCTCTATTTCTCCTTCCCATTCTCACTCTCTCTCTCTGCTTCTTCTCTCTCATATCATTTGCTTTCTTTCAGTCGCTTTCTTTCACTTTTCATCTATCTATCTTCTTTCTCACTTTTTATCTTCTTTCCATTTCTTTTTCTTTCTATCTATCTCTGTCTACCTCCTTCTCTCTTTTCTTTCACTCCTCCTTCCTTTCTGTCTGTCTCTGTCTCTATAATATTGACTTGCTGTCTCTACCTCCTGATTTCTTCTTTATGTTCTCTCTTTCCCTCCATATCTTTATCTCTTTCACTGTCACAGTGAATGCCCCCTTCCTCTTCATCTCTCTCTCTCTCTCTCTCTCTCTCTCTCTCTCTCTCTCTCTCTCTCTCTCTCTCTCTCTCAGCTGTGAGCTCATTCACTCAGGTAGAACTTTCTTTTTCTTTTTCTCTTTTTTTGTTACAGAGTTGCCTCAGAACCTGATTTGGCTGCATTAAACTAGAACTGCTGACCCAAGTTGCAGTAAACACACTCTAACACATACTCTTCTACTGTGTCAGCACACACACACACAGTAGTGACTAACACAGCTCTGTAGCTGATCCTCATGCCTCTCTAAAGCAGCCTTTTTAAATGACACCAATTACAGCAGAAGTCAGTGTGACTAATCTGCTACACTCCCTCAGGGACCAGCTTCACCTGCCCTCAGAGGATCTCCCAGCATCTCCAGCTCCCTAATAAAGCCCTGCAGGAGCCGCATTACCACAGCCTGAGCACACATGACTCTACGTCTGTCTGCACTGTGTACATCCTCGTTTTCAACATTTACCTTAATCATCCATCCATCCCTTCATCTAAACCATCCATCTGTCCAACCATCTATTCACCTACACCATCATCCCTTCATCTAAACCATCCATCTGTCCATCCATCTATTCACCTACACCATCCATCCATTCATCTAAACCATCCATCCATCTATTCATCTACACCATCC
>BRDA01068869.1:0-11382 GCA_036984385.1 Crenuchus spilurus
TTCTAGTGATTAATAGTGTTTATTGAGGTTGTTTATGGACTATTATCTCCTATTCTAGTGACTAAAAGTGTTTATTGAGGTACCTGCAGCTGCAGCATTTGTGAAGTTTATTGTAATCTATAAACAGCCACAGTAAAGGAGTGTGTACTGTGTGAAAAAGTATCTGTGTGTGTCATTGAGTTCAGAAGCTTCAACATATAGAGCTCAAAGTATGCAAAGCATTATCTGATAGGATCTTATTGCACATCACATATTTCAGTGATGGGTATATCTTCACTACACATATCTAAAATGCAGGTACATGTGTATGTCTGGACATTTCATCATTATTATCTTATTTACAGAAACGGATGAGGAGAACACTGAGATTAAATCAGAAAAAAAAAAACAAAGTGACAAACGCAGAGACATGACGAGACGAAGCGTGCCAGCGTGTTGAGAGGAAAGACTCTTTTTCCTTCACACCTGGGCTGAAGCAAGTCAGATTCAGAGATGAGCTCAGCTCAGACAGACCCATTAAAGATAAGCCACGCCAATGTTCTCATGCATGCAAATCTGCTCAGACTTGCCACGAGCAGAAACATGACTTAACTCAAGCGTTTTTCAAATCTGAGCTTCCTTCATGAACGCTGCCAAAGAGTGATGCCACAGAAGAACAATCTTTGGTTTCCCAAGGAACCGTTCAGTGGATGCTTCTTTACATGAACACTATTCGCCCCTTTCACAAATCCCAGAATGCACCGCGCAACCGGCAACATCTGGTTCACCGGTTCACCATGCTATCAATACTAAGCTACACTATCAAGCTGCTTGCCACACTGGCCTACATTGAATTGATAGCTTGCAACAATGTGTTTGCACTAAAAACCCACTGCATAAACTGAAAATACAAGTTGACACAAGATATGATGTTTAATATCCAAAGACATATTATCTGCATATAGTTACAAAAGCTAGTAGATATCACGTAAGTATTTACTTACCAAATAAAGTTGTAAACAGTGTATTTAGCATAGCTGGCACAGACATAAACAAGAGAAAATGGTGAACCGGATGTTGCCAGTTGCGCGGTGCATTCTGGGATTTGTGAAGAGCCTGAATTGTAAGTCTGTGTGCTGCATCAGTGCCTATCATCGTTGTAAATTTACAGGTGTAGCCAAAAAGTGTCATAATTTTTTTTTATGTAAGTCAATGTAAGTACATTTAATTTCATGTCATTTTGGAGCATTTCTAATGCTCCGATGATAGATGCAGCTTTCTTGGCATTTTCTCAGTCAGCTTTATGAGGTAGTCACCTAGAATGGCTTTCAGTTAACAGCTGTGTCTTGTCAAGAGTTCTTGACTTGCATTTCTTGCCTCTTTAATGTGTTTGAGTTAATGAGACGGTCATGTTTTGTTGCGCTGCAGTCATAAATGAACTGATGTAGCACATTCAAACCTTTAGAGCAGCTATTATGGAGACAGTGACCCAGTACAAAAAGTGTAGATAAGACATTGCAGCTTATATATATATATATATATATATATATATATAAAATATAAAATTTTACCAACTTCATCAACATTTCATCAACATCAACAACTTTACTGCATTTTAATTATGATACCTGATATGGATGCAATGATCACTAATATTAATATCATTAATGTTTTATACTATAGCACAATGTCAGACTTAACTAAGGATGTAAATCTCTATCAGTAGTTTGATCAGAGGAGGATGGATCCCCTTTGTGAGTCTCGTTCCTCCCAAGGTTTCTTCCTCCAGCCTTGAAGGAGTTTTCCCTTGCCACTGTTGCCTTTGGCTTGCTCACATCAGGCTTAGATTCAGATTGTCTGATTTAATTATGCAAAGCTGCTTTGTGGCAACGCCCATTGTAAAAAGCGCTTTATAAATACATTTTGATTGATTGATTGATTGATCAACTAAAACACCACTTGACTTTACCTCAGCATTAGTTACCTCTCATGCTTTGCCCATGTTTTGAAAAATAACAGTCATGAATAGCTTGTGGAGCACAGTGTTCAGTATAAAAGGCTGGTAATAATATGTTTGACACTGTAATGTTTGTAGTGTAATCTGTAAAAACATCAACAGATTGTTCTCATTGAAACCAAAGGCAATATGTGTGTTTATAAGAAGACAAACATGCCCATACGATGCCCAGGTGATAGCATCTTAGAAGCAAAGTGAGAACCATAACATTAAAACCAGGTGTACTTTGTAGTTCAGACTATAGTTAATCTGTTTCTCTGTATATTTTTGTCTGGTTATGACCCCCCACAAAGCAGGTGGATCATTCCCAGCACTGCAGTGACACTGATGTGGTGGTGGTGTGTTAAGTGTTAGAGCAGCTGGAGATGCTAAACATTGTTTCGACTCACTGTTCACTATTAAACACACCTACCTTGTTGGTCCACCTTGTAGATGTAAAGTAAGAGACAGCAGCTCATCTGTTGCTGCCGTTTGTGTTGGTTCCTTTTTGATCCAGTACCAGCACAACACACACTAACACACCACCACCACATCAGTGTCACCGCATGCTGAGAATGATCCACAAAGAATACCTGCTCTGTGGTGTCTGGAAATAATCAGGTGATGTTAATATTATGGCTGATTGGTGTATAAATTAATTGATAATAATATGATCAATATTAGTTAATTGAGACAATTATGAATCATTTAGTGCTCGTTAGTGCTGCCTTAATTGTCATTAATAAATGTGCATTTACTGTAAAGTTGTGCCATAATTTCAATACATTAACACAATTATGTTAGTGATTATTTAAGGACCAGGCCTATGACTTATATTTGGAAGTGAAGATGCACAATCATTAGCCTACATGCTTGCACAAAGCGGTGAGCAGCTCCTATTCATGGTGCCTGGGCAGCAGTTGGGGTTTAGGTGCTATGATCAAGGGCACTTCAGTCATATAATGTCAGGGGATCAAACCGGCAACCTTGTGGTCACAAGATTGAGACCGGGTTACTATCCACCAGGCCATGTCTTAAGTCTTTAGTCTTAAGTCATAGGTAGAGGAGAACACATTATTTTTAGTGGTACATTACAGACTCAGGTGATAGATAACAAGTTAAAGACAGTCGCGGACTGTTCAGTTAATCAGGAAAGTCATCAACAGTGAAGAAGTACAAACAAGACATGACCTTGTAATGTGAACACAAGCCTTTCTGGACTGGATCTTATGAACCTTATGCATCTGGTTCACTGAAAGAAAAGTATGTTTCTGTTGAATGAGTATAAAATCACTGCCTGATGAGATACATAGACCTTCAGCAGTCCAATGCTGGAATATCAGTGAAACGATGTTGGCTTGGTGGCTTAGGTCTCCTCAGAAGCCTCCATTACTCAACCACAGGGGAAGAGATAAACAGCCAAGACTTAGCGCTGAGCTGACCCTCAATAAATCCACATGCTTTAGAGAAACCGCCTACGATTCGTTAAAAAGATGTCAAGACCTTGTATTTTTAGCTAATTCTTCCAGTGGACACTTTGGCAGACCGTTGTTGTTTCATAACTGAAGCCAATTAGATGTCCTTCCAAACATCTCAGCCCATCCTACCAAGAGAGTGGACAGTGCTTGTTCATCTGCAAAGACATTTGGACAACATTATTGGAGAAAACACGCATGTACGTGGCTGTCAAAGGAGGCTATTAGATGGAGGCCACTCTGTACAATATGCCTCTATTTGCCCTTAAAAAGAGTAGTGGCACATTTGAGTGGAAATGTAATATATAAGCAGAGAGCTTTTCCTGTCTTCCAGGCAGGGCCTGCACTCCGTGGATCCTCAGCCAGCTTCAAAGAGCAGGTATCCCACAAGGCCCCAGGGGACCCATGATTGAAAGCTTCGGAGGATGGACTGACTGCCAAAATCTTATAAAGAATGTAACAGAAGATACATACATTATTCAGATTAAATTTTAATGCCCACAGTACATCCACACACAGGAGTGGTGGTGAAGGGGGAGGTTAAGGGGGAAAAACAGCAGAAAGAGATGTTACTGGACAATTTCACAGCCCTTGTTGGGGAGTAAAGAATTACCCAAAAACGTGTTGGCATATAAACGACCATTAAGTGCTGTCAGGTTTTCTTCCCTGTTTGCCTTTTAAATATGGAAATCAGGGAGAAGCCGGAGATGAGAGGCCTTCGCCGAGTCCAAAGGTGCTCCGACACACTTCTTGAATGACTTTCTGGTCGTGCTGTCAGATAGCCGAAGTGGAGAAAAATTCAGGCTTATTTGAATGGATTTCATTTCTATAGATTAGGTGTGACAACTTCAAATATTGGGCAAATCTCGGGCGTAAAAAAGCTTGAGCGATTTGCCCTCCACTGGGAGGTTTCCAGATGTCAGAGCACCAAGCGATTAGCATGGCACACACATTAAGAGAGTGGCTGGTTCCCCGCGGGCCTGGCCGACCCTACACTCCAATCCTCTCTCCACTGGCCTGGAAAATCAGTTTTTCCTCGTTGGAACGTCATGCCATCTCAAGGATGTCTCCACATAATCAACCGATATCTCTGCAGAATGATTAACTCCCAGCACTTTGCTGCTTTCCTCTGAGTGCCGAGGACATGCAAGCAAGGCGTGTGGGGCTACTTGTTGAATAATGCTGCTTTGAAATAATCTTGATGGCAGAGATGCAAACCCTTCACTTTTTGGTGAAATTTGTTGGCTTGAGATCAAGACAGGTCACCTATGAGATTTGGGGAGGAGTTCAGAAAAACGTTTACCTTCTGGACCACATTGTTCCTACTGTGAGACTGACTCTGACCCTAATTTTCTTACACTACTAATGGATGCAACAGTTACTAACCAATCAGAGGTAAAATCTTCACTGGAGACGATGTTTCTCTCTCTTTCGTTATGGTGATCTGTTGAGGCGAAATGGGTAAGAATGCCGATGCTTCTTACCCATTTCACCTCAACAGATTACCAGTGCATCCACTGACATTCAGGGCTTAGCCAATGGTGGTCTAGAGTTGGGGTTTAGGAGGGTTTGTGTGTCAAATGACAATCCATGGGTTGCGTCTCTGAGTGATTGACTGATATGGCATTTTGAGTGACTAATGCCAATGCTGTTATTTAGTACATAAAATGATTAACTTTTCTTGTTTAAGTTTGAAGTACCTTCAAGCTCCTGCAGATGGCACTGTACAAGGATGACAAACACCTGTGGGGTGTGCGACGGGAGATGTAGAAGAGGTGGTACAGTGCAGTGAATGTCTCAGATGTTAATGATAAAGGAGTGACTGTATTTGGGGGTTAAAGGTCAGAGTGTGAAGGAAGTAGCTGAATGTGCAGGTGTTTAAAGTGTACAGTCATACAGGTCTACCAGCAGTGCTAACAATGCCAGTCTACAGGACATTCTGCTCAGAACTGTGGTGGACAGCACACAAGGCTGAAGGCCTCTTGCTCCACTCTGCTCCATATGTTGATGCTCTGCAGGTCTCTGTGGAGATTTCTCCCACAAACTGCTGGTGAAGGACCTGCATTGACTTCTAGAAGTAATTCTTGTCTCTATAAACATGCAAGGTGACAATTTTTTTGTTTGGGGAGTTTATATAATGCCAATATCATGTGGCTTTTTTTGCATTTGAGAAAATATAAATATAAAAAAAAATAAAGTATATCGGGGCCCCAAGTGGCTCAGCAGGCTAAGACGCTGACACTATGACAGGAGGTTCGCGAGTTCAAATCCTGATCATGCTGTTTGCCATCAACAGCCGGGGTCCAAGAGAGCAAAAATTGGCAGTGCTCTCTCTGGGCGGGTAGATGGCGCTCTCTCTCACTCTATCACTCACACATTGCAATATCTGCTGGCTCAGGCATCTACTGATTGGTCCATTCGGAGCTGGGAATCCTGCGCTTTCCTCCGAGCACGTTAGGCTCCCCAGTGATGGTGTATCAAGAGGTAGTTTAAAAAGAGGCAACACATCACATGCAACAGAGGGGGCTTGTGCTTGTCTTCACCCTCCTAGAGTCAGGGACATTGCAAAGTGATGGGGATCCCAAAAGGGGATTGGCTAATTTGACTACTACTACGTTGGGAAGGGGATAAAATGGGCAAAAACTTAGAAATAAAAATTAAACAAAGGTAAAAAAAAACATATGAATGATGAATTGACACTAGTGCAACTCTATCATTGTTCTACAGTTGGCACACTGATAATGCCACCTTCATATGCGCCTGTAAATGAGCCTTTTTTGTTTAGTGAAATATTTCACTTTCAGTCTTTTAAGCAAGTTAAAGTGTGTGCACATTCTCCAGACCAGAGGAATGATGTTCATTGCTGGAGAGTGCTGCCCCACCCCTGTTTACTTGTATGCAGGTAAACATTCCTTGACATTTTATTCCCTTTTTCAACAGTGGACGTCACTTGCTTTTCCGGGGATGATAAATTCCACGCTGGTACATCCTTTCCAACCACTCCTCCTTGGAATGAAGGGTATAATTGCTGTACATCATGGATTATGCTTGTACACGTGTCTCTTACACCCTCATCAGCGTCACAGGTGCGGTCGTGTGAAATGAATTTGTCATCAGCTTTAAAGCTCTCTCTGGCAGGCTGTCTTAAGAGTCAGCTCGGGTCCTCGATGCGAGGGGCAGCTTCCCTGCTGCTGTGCTCCTCTGCAGCCCAGCGGGTCTGAGGATTAAATTTAGGGGTCCTGTCAGAGTCTGTGACAGGCCTTAAAGGAAGAGCAGGCCTTCCTCCCCCCTGTACTCCTGTTATTATTCCCAGGAGGGATCTGAGTTGTGGCTCTCTATTAGCACGTGTGCAGCTCGGTGGAGCTCCAGCCTCACTGATATGGTCTAATGCTCTTACTCCCATTCGGTCTTTATGGAGCTTGGCTGGGGTTGATTTTCTGCGCCAGAGTTGCCACTCAATGTCTAGAGAGTCAGGGGGGTTGGCTCAGTCAGGGGTATTGCGCTTGTCAGAATATCCTCTTAGTGATGGCTGGATGACAGTACGCCCAAGCTTGGACTGGGATCATGCTGAGATTACTTAACCATGCTCATGATAGCATTTTAAGCAATAGATTGGCCAAAAAATTGTAATATCCATTTTCCCTTTTGCTGCCAATGTAGTCAATCAGCCAAGACATTTGGTGTTTGAAGTTTGCTTCTTAAGGTTTGTTCTGCAGCTATGAGGAACCAGTATACCCCATTAAATTTGTTTCAAATGGTGTTAAGTAACCTCAAATAGACTTGTTTATCATTCCAGTCAGTAGGATAAATGATTTGCATCCGAGCACAGCTGTCTTTTACACATTTTAACAAGGAACGGACTAATACAAGAACTCCACTCCATTTTTTGGCTTCAGAACAGTCAAAACCTAATGCTTACTTTTTATATCCAGTCTATGGTCCAGTCCAGAACTTGACAAATCAAAAACACTTTAGCTGAGAGAAAGGTTGTTGGTCTGGAGGATTTTTTGATAGTAATAATGGAAGCGGCAGCAGACCTCAGGAGAAGCTACCTGAGAATGCGATGCTCCTTGTCCTGTAGAGAAGCCCTGAAGAGTTAGACCACTATGTTTTAATTAGATCCAACATGTCTACCTCCCACACTGACTGAGTGTATGGCAGGCTCTTGAGACCGAGCTCGAGCCCTGGAGCGCTTCTCAGCAGTAATTGTTAGCACAGGTTGTGTATTGATTTTTTTCTTCTTTCACCACGAGCGTTGTCCCAAGGCTAGTCCTTTCCACCGAGCACGACCACTTGTTTAGCAGTCCTTCAGATGGGGTCGGACCCCCTAAAAAATCCTTGGGAAAATGTTTGTGAAGGGGGTTAATGAATTGCCAATCAGTGTTTACCGCAAACACAGGCCTGCCAGCCGCTGCGGCGCGGCCTTGAAGTTTGCCGCCGCGGGGTCTGAGCCGGGCTCAGATACACACAATAGAGCTGATTGGAATGGCAAACACCGGCCGCTGGGATACGGGAGGTTTTAAGGAGGGAGGGATGGAGAGAGGGAGGAAAAAATAGAGAGCAAGGCAGCTTAAATGCACAAAGTCATGACTCCCTTTGAATTGAGGGTAAGAAGCAACAAGACACTGAAATTTTAGATCTACACACACTATTTTAAAGTGACTTGTGAGACATAAATGCTTTATCTGTTTATGCAGGCGCAGCTTAAAGGCTTTGTCTCGTCCAAAAAAGTTACCTCACATTTGAAGGAGTTTGCGACTCGCTGTGTACAGCTACAGCCTGATTTCAGCAAATTTAAAGAAATTAGGGGATTTTATTTCAACTTAGAGTTCAGAAAAAGACTTTGGACTGTCACTAGGGCAGGGCAAAGTCTGGACTCTTGACAGCCAGCTGTGTTCAGGTATTCCAGGTATACAAGACCAGGCTCCTGTTTTTGAATGAGGACCTTTATATACCAAACTATGTGAAATCAGATGAAAATGATATCATTTATTTATAGTTGCACTCAGATATTGGCAGAGGGAAGAAGTTCTGGTTACCACAATGCTCCTGACTTCACAGCAAAGGAGAGGGGGTGGGGCTTTCTTGCGGACACCTTTCCCAACAACCTGATTGGCTGTTTTTGTTGAAGGGGTGTAGCCAAGTTGTATTGACTTCACTCTCACTGTCCCAAAACTAGATTTTGACATTTCTTTTACTGTTCAGTGAGAAAAGATGCTAGTGATTGACATGCTAACACGTAGTTAGCGTTTCTCACCAGTTCATAAATAAAGATTAGCTATATTTTACGTTTCACTATAACCATCCATCCGTAGAGCATCAAGCTAGCCGAAAGCATAGAGGGTCTAGATAGGTCATACAAAAAGACAACTTAAATGATTTTGTCCTCAATCTGTCCAACTTTAAGTTCGATATGAGGCTAACTAAAGCCTTCCAGTACGCTGTGTTTCATAAGAGCACTCTGAGGCCATTTTGAAGCCGCACCATTTAACCTCGGCTTACAACAAATGGGCCATATTGACTTTTTTCGGAGCAGGAAAGCCAAGGAAAGCACGCAAATCCTGCTTATGGAGGAAGGGAAAAAAAGCAAGGGCCCATTAATTGGGTTTTAAATGTGGCCAGCAGCCCCCCTCCCAATCTTTAGTCAAGGGGGCCCTTTTAAGTTTCATTGGCGTACGGTGACGGGAGAGCCTGGTGTACCTCAGTGTCCTCCTGGCCTCCTCCTCCTCGACGGCATGGCAGACAATGAGCTAGATGCCTCCCCCCACAGAGGACCGGAGTCCAGGGGACTGTGCCGGCTGCTCTAGGGGGGCGTCCATTGGAAATGCAAGAATAGAAAGAGAAATTTGGGAGGGATAGAGGGAGGAGAGAGGGGTGTGGGAAGAAGGGAGGGGAAGAGAGAAAGATAGAGAAAGGGGGATGGATTGGAGGAGGACAGCGCTGTGGGAACAACCCCTCGCTTGGACGGGAGAAAGGCCAAAGCGACGGGCCATTTGCAATTCAGATCACGAGGGTCCGGAGCTGGGAATCAATGGTGCTGTATCAATCTGCTGACTGCAAATGTCATCTGCATTTTGATTCTTGACCCCCTTTTTCTGGCTCTTGCCACACTAGGGCCATTGTCCTGGAGGGGCCAGGGCCACCCCCTTTCTCTCTGTCCACCCCCTCCTCCTCTTTTCCCTCTTTTTTTTGCCCAGGGAGCCATGCTATAGCCCACAAGCCACGCACCCTTTTCACACCAGCTCGGGCAACTGTCATTTAGCAGTGTTGTCGAGCAGGTCTCACACTGCGCCATAAAGGAATTAGGGGCTGCGAGACAAAGCGCAGATACCAGCCGCTGTTTGGACAGCTAAATGACGTTAACCTTTGTGACCATTGTCACAATGTAACAATTTGTGTCAGAAATCTGGTTCGAATTTAATGGTGAATCAAAGCAACACAGAATGGGCAAAAAAAGTCACAGTGGAGAGCATGTCCCACGAATGAATGTCACAAGCAAAGGATAAAAAAAAAAAAAAAACGGACTGTGGATTGCATGCAAAGTGGCAAGACTTGTGCATGCTTTCACATTCTGAAGCAATCTGGCTAACGACTAACAATAAAGAACACAAAACATGTCCTAACAACATATTATTAACAATATAAAGTCATATCCAAAACCTGCTGACATAACACATTTTAATGATTTTCTAAGTGAATGGAGGATAATGTCAATCAACGTCAATAACAATGTCAATGAAGGTTGTTTTCTCACTAATATCTCCTATTCTAGTGATCAATAGTGTTTATTGAGGTTGTTTATGGACTAATATATCCTATTCTAGTGATTAATAGTGTTTATTGAGGCTGCTTATTGACTAATATCTCCTATTCTAGTGATTATAAGTGTTTATTGAGGTTGTTTATGGACTAATATCTCCTATTCTAGTGATTATTAGTGTTTATTGAGGTTGTTTATAGACTAATATCTCCTATTCTAGTGATTAATAGTGTTTATTGAGGTTGTTTATTGACTAATATCTCCTATTCTATTGATTAATAGTGTTTATTGAGGTTGTTTATAGACTAATATCTCTTATTTTAGTGATTAATAGTGTTTATTGATGTTGTTTATGGACTAATATCTCCTGCTGTATTCTTGATATTCTTATGTCCCATCATACCTTGAGCTGGATAAGCCTATAAGATCGTTGTTAACAACCTGTGTGATAGAAAAGGTCAATAAAGGTCATTCAGCCCGGGGTGCACCAACTTTAGTGCAAGACTACATTTACACACAGTTGCTACTACTTTAATCATTCCGACACAATTAAGGTGCACATTTTGTACTCTGATACCTCACGTAATTTCACTCTTTTGAGAAACAAAACAAGCTCATGAGATCTGTTAGCAAACAAACAGCATCCAATTAGCCACCTATTCAGACAACACTCAGCCACCGCGCTCTTTCATCTCTCCTGCGGAGACCTCACTTCTCTCACAGACATCCTTTCTCAAACAAACAGATACTCAGCTGAGGTCACACGGATTCGCTGTCAGTCTCCCTCACTTTTGATGATGTTTACCAATAATAACGATAATAATGATAAAAGCAATTCTTTCTAATTAGTTTAAAATGCAATACAAATAACTGTCTTCTTCCTTTTATATGAATGTATTTAAAAAAACAGATGACTGCACTAGCTACACCTTCTGTATTATAATCACCAACCAGCCACATCATTAAAACCACCTCTGTGTATCTATACTCATTGTTCTGATTAATAGTGTTTGTTGAGGCTGTTTAAGGACTAATATATCCTATTAGACATATCTTACACCGTTCAGTCTGGTTGTAGACATTATTGGTGAATATTACATCATCCTTGGTTTTTGTATACAATTTTTTGGGGGTGGCTCCGCCTCTGCCGCCCATCTGTCCAGCAGTGTCTG
>BRDA01068873.1:0-21053 GCA_036984385.1 Crenuchus spilurus
CTACCCTCCCAGCCCCTCCCTCACCATTTGCTATGTATTGTCATTGTGCTTTAGGCGTAATAACAGGTGATGTTTTTCTTTTCCCACCTGGGCCCCCATACTGCGCCCAACTTAGAGCGCAGTACGGGGGTTGAGGGGGGTTTTATTTTTTTATCACCTCCCCTCCCTCCCCATTGTGTTCCACTGTTTCTCTTCTGACTGATGATAATTTTGCTGTACTTGTACTTGTACCTGTGCACTGACAATAAATTGATTCTGATTCATGATGCAGGTGGCCCTTTTTCTGCATCTAGAGGTGTAGATGTCAGTGGTGGTGGGAAGGCTGACACCAACAATCTTCTGTGTAGCTTTCACCACCCTCTGCAGAGATTTTCTGTCTGCAGCAGAGCAGCTGCCATGCAACACAGTAATGCTCGAGTACAATACACTCTCCACCATACATATGTAGAAGGATCTGAGAACTGAGGTTCCAAGGCCAGCTCGCCTCAGTCGCCTGAGGAAGTTGAGCCGCTGGTGTGCCTTCTTGACCAGACTGGAAGTGTTGTTGCTCCAGGTGAGGTTGTCACTCAGGTGTACACCCAAGTACCTGTAGCTGGAGACCACTTCCACCTCAGATCCTCCAACATGCAGGGGGGGGGCATGCTGGCTTCTTCTGAAATCCACAATCATCTCCTTTGTCTTTTTTACATTGATGCAGAGGTTGTTTTTTTGCACCAACCCTCCAGGTGTCTCACTTCCTGCCTGTTGCTGGACTCATCACTGTTTTTGATGCATCCAACCACAGCTGTGTCATCTGCAAACTTCACAATATGACAGCCTGGTTGGGTAGGTGAGCAGTCATATGTGAGCAGAGTGAACAGGATGGGACTTAACACACAGCCCTGAGGGGAGACAGTGCTGAGGGTTAAGGTGGAGGAGGTGATGTTGTGGATCTTAACAGACTGTGGTCTGTTGGTCAGGAAGCCCAGGATCCCGTTGAAGAGCGAAGCGTTCAGTCAGAGTGAAAAGAGTTTGTTAGTCAGGGTCTGAGGAATCATTGTGTTGAAGGCTGATGTGAAGTCCACAAAGAGCAGACGGACATAGGAGTCCTTCTGTTCCAGGTGGGTGAGGGTGGTGTGGACCACGGAGGAAATGGCATCCTCTGTAGAACGGTTCTTCCTGTAGGCATATTGATGGGGATCCACAGTGATGTTGATGGTGGCTTTGTTGTGGGACATAACCAGTCTTTCAAAGCACTTTGTGACTATTGGCATGAGGTCTATTGGCCGCTAGTCATTCAGACCTGACACTGTGGAGCTCTTAGGGATGATGGTGGAAGTCTTCATGCAAGTGGGGACAACTGCCTGGCTGAGAGAGGCATTAACAATGTCCGCCAGGACTTCAGAGAGCTGATCTGCGCAGTCATTTAACACCCAACCAGGGATGTTGTCGGGACCGGCCACCTTCCAAGGATCGATCCCCCTAACAGTCCTCCTTACTTCAGCCGGTGTCATGCTGATGGGCACTTCTTCAGAAGCCAAGGTGAGTCTGGTGTTGGGGTTCCGAACCGGGCGTAGAATTAAAATAATTAATTAATTCATTTAAAATTGTATACATTCATCACCAGTCAACTGGTAACAAACTATTAAAGATAAACAAAAAGTTCTAATAGATTGCAGAAGGGTTCTTTATAACAGCAGTTTCATTTTCCTTGCCTCCAAAAAAGCTTTTAGTCTTAGTGTTTTCTTCCATTTGTGACTTTTTAACTGTAGGGTACACTTCTCACATCTAACATCAGCAGATTGTTCTTTAAAATGAGCTTGTTTACATTCTCTGAACAAAGTGCTGCTCTTTTAGGTTGTCACAATGTCACCAGATGTTAAGAATACTCTCATTGTTGCCCCAATTGTTGCTTGTAGGACAAGATAGCATTTAGAAAGCTTGGACATTTTCTTTCCACCATTTCAGTGGATTTGAATCCAGAGGGATAACATGCCCTATCTTGTAAAACTTCACTTCCTTATCCACACCAGGACATGGTTTGGTTATTGACAACACAGTTTGTGTGAGGAGTGCTGTTATGAAGCAAAGCAGATGCTTGTAAAATGAAATGGAAGTTTACTTTCAGATTCAGATGAATACAGATAGCTGAGAGCAGTGTCAAATACATAAGAGAGGTGACAAGCCACAGACATAAACTGAGATATAAGATCAAAGTACGAGCAAACAGAGATATCAAGGTTAATACTGAGACTAGATCGGCAAAACAAGGCAAAAGGTCCAAAACACAGGCAAACTGAGATATCAAAGATAATACTGAGACTAGGTCGGCAAAACGAGGCAAATAGGTCAAAACACAGGCAAACTGAGATATCAAGGGCAATACTGAGACTAGGTCGGCAAAACAAGGCAAAAGGTCAGAACACAGGCAAACAATACAGAAAATAAGGCTTGACAAGGCAAGACAATGTGGCAATACTTCGCAAAGTCTGTATTGTGAGAGCAGTTTATATAGAGGCTCGAAAATGAGCCGCAGGTGAGTAATACTCAGGAGAGAGTGACCTTCGGACTCTCCTGTGATTGGGCGCTGAGTGACGTGGTGGCTGTTGGGAGTTGGAGTCCGCAAGCGAGGCACTCCTCCTGACAGTTTGGGTTGTGTTATGGAAATCATCAAATCATTCTCCACTGATTCTGCATTGTCTGCATTTTCTTTTGAAAAATAAAATATAATAAGCTTAGGTAGCTGATAAAAATGTGAATGCAATCACAGCAGGGTTAAAGTCCAGCCAGTTCTTCACAGAAGTTGTGTGGCTATGTGGCACCATGCTCTGTGAGGAAACCATCATGTTGACTGGCTGAGACTCTCTTTCATACCATGGCAGACTTTCTCTATGAAGGATGGAATTTTAGAACACCTTACATGCCTGTTTTCCAGTTCAGTGGAGTCATTTCATGCACTGGTCACACCACGCTCAGAGAGTGAGACCTCTATCATCTTCTTGGCTAGCTCATTGCTAAGTTCAAGTTCAGAGTTCATACTTCAAGTTCACAGCCCAGGCTGAATCTGGCTTGCTGGTTTTCTAACCACCTCAAGACTCTCAGAGCTTCAGTCCTCTTCAGTTTCAGCCTGCTCCCTTCTCACAGGTCCAACCTGTTTATCGTTCACTACCCAGGTCAGCCATTAACATAATCCCTGTTTCTACCCTCACAATAGTCACAGCCATTACCATAGTCTTTGACTCAGTCACTGCCTTAATACATGTCTCTATCATGTGTCTGTTATTGCTATAGCTCTTGTCTTAGCCACAGTCATTGCCATAGTGCTTGTCTTCATTGCAGTCATTCATTACAGCTATTTTTGTATTGCCTGTTACAGCCCAGTCTCAACCTTAACTACAGTTCTTGCCTCGACAGGCTTCTTCACTTCAGTCTCAGCCTTCTTTTTCATCCCTATTTCACGCTTGTCCCATGCCATGATGACAGGGGCTATTAGACCCTCTCCTAAGGCACTGTTGCATCCATTATCCCCAATCCCACTAGCTGTACTTCACTGACTCCCTCTCTCTTTCAAGTTCAAGCCTACCATCATTGATCTCAGTCAAGCCACAGTCACTGTCTGTTCAAGTCTGCATCAGCGGAGTTATATTGTCAGAGCTCAGTCAAGCTTCAGCCAGTGCTGCCTCTGCTATCGTATCCTGACTACTATGTCCTGTTCTTGTCTCATTCATGTGAGTGAATCCTAGCCACATTTTCAGCCTGCTACTAGCCACACCACTACAGTACTAGTCACAGTCTATTACTAGCCAAGCCATAGTCACAGTCCATGTAGGGCCAAGTCATTGCCACAGTCTCCATTCAGCCGCAATGTAACAAATAGCTGTAAATTAATGGGCAGTTTCCAACAGCATTATCCTGTTATACAGAAAAAACTGCATTGCACTGTAAAATAACTTGTGGCTATAAATTTACAGCTAGTTTTAACAATATTATCCAGTTGTTGTTAAAACAGCTATTTTCTGCAAAACTCATGCCTTGTTGGAACACTGTGATATGGAGCTGGTTTGGCTGGAACTGGTGACAGTTCTTAATTTTTATCCTCATTTCTTACATTAGTGTACATTTTCAACACACTGCACAATTATATTTTCATCTGTCACGATGACTGTTTTTAATGAGACTGGGAGGTTGTATATTGTTTATCAAAATCTTAATCAATCTTAACATTGCATTCCCTTAAACTTGCTTTCTCTCCAGTGCAACACTATACAAAGTAAGTTTCTTTTAAATTATATATATTTATTAGTTAACGTAGCCAATGCTAACAGCTGGTTTTGCTGTGTTTGGTTTGTGCTGCTAAACTTAGTTTACAGAGAGGGAACATTTGATACCTTGTTAACCAGCTAACTTATCTGTGGTCAGGCTGGCAGTTTGTAGAAATTAGCTACAATTATATTATTATTTTTAAAGAGAAAAAATCATAACCACAGTGTTTACATCCATGATAATATGGCACCTCCAGCTTGTTTTATTAATGTATTTTGTACTTGCAATCTTTATGTTAATGTTTACTGTGGGATTATTTAGCTTTTTATGTTGCCAATCTTTTAATTACTTTTGGTTGTTTTCATATTGAGTTTTTTGAATGATGTTTATTGTGATTTCTGCACTGGATAATCACTTATTGAACAAGTTTCATACTCAAATAGTTTTTAGCCCTATTTGAGTCTATTTCCCATCATGCTTTGTTGTATGCCACTTCCTGTTTTCATTGACTGTATGAAGGACCCAGTACTTCTGCTGCAGAAAGTTTCAGTGTTTTCTTTCCTCCAAATAAAAATCTTGAAGATCTCAAACTCCATCTCAGTTCACAAGCAGGTAAAAGTGGTTTATGTTTTGTCTAATTATAAGTTTGTCGTATGTGCTTTTTATATGAATTTTTATTCAGATTAATTTATTTGTATTTAGTTCTATGATGTGATGAAGTGGATGTAATGATGAAGTGATATCAGTACAAGTAACCATAGTGCAAGCACCAAACATCTGTGAAAAGTGCCCAGCCTTCACATTGTGACTGCATACATTTATTTGTGTATTAGTTTTATTTGCTGTAAGTTATATGAGATGTTGAATTTCTTTTCACATGTCAGCCAAGCAAAAACCCTCCCAGACAGCAGAGGTTGTCACCAGAATTTTAACTTGTTTCAACACACATGTGGATTATTGCAAGTATGCCTCTAATTAAGCATTATTGAACAACAAGACTTTATCTAGACCCAATGTAGTAAAACAGATATTTCTACAATTGTTTACTGATTATTTAATGCAGACAATTAGGAGTGTGCATTTTGATTAAGTGTATTTTACATATAATCTGCAATAAGATATAACTGCTTAGATTGATGTCACCTTGCTTTACTGACTCTACCTTTCTCTGGGCTATAAATGTGCTGACTTGTGGATATATTTTTTTCTGTCTCACCATATTTTTCTTGACTGTTACATATCTGTAATGCTGAACAAAAATGCTTAAAATATGTCACTTTACATGCAGTGAATATGAAATATATGACCATTTATTGTCTTTTATAAAATAGCAATTTCAGTGAATAAAGAGTATAAGAGAGATGCCTTACTGTGCAAAACCACATGCAGTAGCAGATTTCTTGCCATCTTCTCCAATGAAGCCAAGCCAGACATGCAACTGTGATAATTCACTGGTTATCTTGCTGCAATAGTAAAAATGTACACAGGTGTAATTCATTTCAGGACTCTGTGTGTGTGTGTGTGTGTGTGTGCATGCGTGTGTGTGTGTGTGTGTGTGTGTGTGCATGCGTGGGTGTGTGTGGGTGTATGTGTGCGTGCGTGTGACGGGAGGTTGTGGTCAGATGACAGACATATAGATAGACATTCTGGACCTTTTGATACATGAGTTTTGACTGATGATCGACATAACTCTTATTAAGCTCCAGTCTTTGCTAAGAGATTGTAATGTTAAAATATATTGCTAAACAAAAGGAGAAGTCTACACACATTAAACATTATTTGATATTAATTTTGGGAAATGTCCCAAAATGCTGAATTTTGCTTCCTTTATTCCCTTTTTAATTTTGTCTTTTAATGTAATCTTATTGAGAAAATGGATGATAATTGGTATCAGAATGTAGCTGAACTGAGTTTCTACAAACTATTTATGTTGCAGTACTGTTCAGTATTTGTAATCAATGACTGGACATTGACAGTGTTCTTATTCAAACCCTCTTTAACAGTTTTGCATGTTAGAACTTCTGCACATTCAAATGATACATCAAGACCTGCTGACATACATATATCTGACATACACATGACCTCAGAGAATATTCTAGTTAAATTAACAGTATAAATGTACTAAATTTTAGTGGTTATAATGGACAATCTGCTGTTTATTTTAAAGGAATCCATTCATTTATTTACTTGCGAAATGAAAACAACAAAAATCAATAAATGCAATTGAGATATAAATAATGGTCTAGATTTAAAAATCTTACCTTCTTTCTTAGAGATCAGTCCAGTCTCACCATTTTACACCATTATCATCCATCTACACATTTGCTGCATGGATCGAGAGAACAATAAGAGACTGAGTTAAGAATTAGCTGATGTAGATAGCAGTGAAATAAGTGGGAAAAAACTACATCTGCGACATCATAGCTGTTGAATATGCAAATGCCAACTTCCTAATTTTACCACTTTTAGTTCAACACTTAACAGTCAATGCTGTTGTATATCTGTTGTGCTTGTGAAGTTTTGTATGGCATTCATTCCATGGGAACACCACACAGAAGTACATTTCTCTTTCATACGGCCATATGAACACAACAGTATTTGATCTTCTTTTAAACAGTATGTAGCCCTGTGTTGTAACTGCAAAAACAATAAAAATTTGATTACTGGCCATTCAAGAACTCTCAATTTCTTTTTTTTTCAGTGATTACTTGGTGCATTATCATTGTCATGATGCATGCTCTACCACTGCTACATCTTCAAATATTAGTCTGTAATCAACTTTAAAAAATAGAATTGCTACAATAGGAGATATTAGTCCATAAACAACCTCAATAAACACTAGAACCAAGTCATTTTCTTTTATTCCATTTCATTCATCAAGCCATTTTAATTTCCTCATCTGCAGACAGGTTTTCCTAGGGGTCCAGCTCTGCCCTGACTTACATCTGCTAAATCTACCTTTCCCAGTCCTTGGCCTCATCTCAGTCTAGTTTCAGGATGGGGGGGTTCTATTATTTTAGTTGCCACTCCCTTCTCTGCACTTGATTACAATCTGGGAGTCAGTTTCTGGGTTTTTTCTTCCAATGGGGTCTTGTTCCAGAGGGGGCTTTATTCCACCCTCAGGCACGTGTCAGTCCCGTAACAATTAATTACTAGAATAGGAGTAGTCTTCCTATTAAGGATTAGTTTCTGTGAAATCCAGCTGATAATCAGACTTTGTTTTTTTTTATTTCTGAGCAGACAGACAAAGTTTTCTTTTATTTTCATCCTACTAAGAATGAAGGATTTCTTAGGTTTTTTTGTTTGGAGAACAGACCACGTATTCTGTTCTTAGGGCAGGGTTTTCCCAGCCTCCCCAGAAATAATATTTTTTGGTCTATTCAAAAACAACCACTTTGCTTTGATTTAGATATTTTCTGATTCCACTGGTACTAGTTTAAGAGAATTAGGTGGCACCCTGCCTTGAGCTTGAGTTGAAATTTATTGTTTTTTTAAAAAGGTGTAATATTTAAAAGTGAAGAAATTCCATGAAGAGATTTAAACAGACTATAAAGAAGAGTCAGTATAAGATCACAAAGCTAAAGTTTGAACACTTTAATACTGTAAAAGAAATAAACATATTATGCCAAAGAATTAAGTAAATCCAAGCTTTCAAGCAGTTACAGGTTTGTCAGTTGTCCTGTGTATCAAATCTCCTTTTAACAGAGTGACGATTTTTCAACATAGCATTTCTAAACATACTAGTTTTCTTTAAAAAGCATATATTATTTTTAATTGCATACTATAACAGACAAAAGTAACCTGGGTTAATATTATTAACCCCCTTAAGAACTGTCTTTGTACTGTATTTTTTAGTAAGCTATAGCACAAAACACTGCAATGAAATGGTGTGTTTTAACTTTGTAATGATAAGCTTGTTATATCAATTCCCAGCTGAGGGTTATCTCCCAATTTTATCTTCAGTATGGATTTCAGCTGTCACTTGAGAAATCATCGTGCCAAAAATAAAAAAAAATCAGTTTAAAATTGAGAAAACTAATCACTGATGCTTACAAAGCAGGAGAATGATACAAAATTATCACAACATTTCCAAGTGTCAAGAACTGGAGTGAGAAGTATTATAAAGAAATTCAAAGAGAGCCACAAAAAACAGTACAATCCGGGCAGAGGTAGGAAGCTGTGGTGATCCGAGTAGAGAGACACAGGAGTTGAAGTCAACAGGGTTAATTTTGAGAACACAAGTGCACTAACATATACATCTACATCAAACTTCACATGTAATCACATTTAATGAGCAACAAAGACAAACACAAACAGGGAATCCTTATAGGGGCAGTAATCTAGAAACACTAGAGGGGCCGATGGAAACAATAACACGATGTGACACGGAGTATGCTGTTTAGCTTCTCTTCATCTTCTTTCCTTGTTGTATTGCGCAATACGACCTTTGATGATCCAGTAGTACACTTCTCAATACCCACCCTGTCTCTCACAGTTGGTACCACGGGCCTTTTTATCCTGGGCGACGTCCGAGTCAGTATGGCATTCTTAGTTTTCAATTTCATTTGTGCTCTGTGGGATAAATAGACTAAGCATCCCAATCTCTTGTCAGCCCTGTCGACTCGATGTTGTGCTAAGTTGCACCTAGCATACACCTCATCATGAAAATCAACATCCAGTGTTATTAGCAGTAAAGCAATATAACACTTAAAGTCGTAAGAACCCTGCTGCAGCCCACAGTTCCAGGTCCCGTTGGATGGGGAGTGTGATCGCTCTTTGTCTGGAACCTCCTCTTCGACCTTACCATCAAGAGTGGCGCTACCAGATGGTATCGCTCTTAGATTCAAAGGTTCTCTCAAGCTTCTCCACCATGGCAAGGTAGCGATCTCAGGAGAAGAGTTTCTATATGTATTGTTTATATGTCAGCCTTGTTCACTGTATTCTTCTCAAAAGCACCGCGTTCAGTACGAGCAAAGTTTTTAAACTGACTTTATATCACCAGCCAAACTAAGAGAAAGCAGAAGGTAATAAAAAAACAAAAAAACAACTGGAGTGGAGGCAGTGACCAACGCGACACGATCTTGTCAAATGCACCATGTACGCTACAAAACCAGTTCACCATGTAACTTTAAATATCATACAAACCGAATTTTTTAAAAGTAGCCCAAAAATCGCACGCCGCCACCCCTGAATTTTCACCCATGCTTGGATTTTCAAACAAGCCCAATTTGTCATGAAAACCACAAAACTGGCAACTGTGGCTGCAGAGAACTCTGGTTGCAGTGTCAGTGTCTGTGTCTGTGGGCATTTTGCGTGACTAGCCAATCACAGATTGGGAAGACATTCAGTTACCCAATGAGAATTTTCCTTCAGCACAAGCACGGATATTGACGAGTTATACTGATGGGAAGTTCGACTCTCTTAAAAGAGCCAGCTCTTTACGCTCGGCTCCAAAGAAGAGCCAGCTCTTTGGGCTCCCAAACGGCTCTTTGCTTGTTATCATTTGTAGCCTCATATTTAAATCTAAATAAGCAAAAATAAATGGTTTGTGTGCTGAGAAACCCTTTTGCCTTCAGTCTTTTTATAATAAACTTTATAATTGCTTCATTTTGTGTATTAGTTCTGTTAAAAAAACATTCTTACTTTAATTTAACTTTTTTTTTCCCCTTCCCAATGTAGTGGTAACCAATTAGCCCATCCCCTCTGTTAGGCCTCTCCCCATCATTTTGCAATGTCCCTGACTCTAGGAGGGTGCAAGCAAGCACAAGCCTCCTCCGTTGCTGGTGATGCAGCCACCGCTTCTTTTTCGAACCACCACTGATACACCGTCACTGGAGAGCCTAACGCGCTCGGAGGAAGGCACACAGGGTCCCCAATAGACACCTGAGCCAGTGGACATTGCAAAGTGAAAGTGATAGGGAGAGTGAAAGCGCTCTCTTGGCAAACAGCATGACCGGGATTCGAACTCGCGATCCTTGGGTCATAGTGGTGCCGTCTTTGCCCGCTGAGCCACTTGGGGTCTTATTTAACATTTTTAATAGACTTTTAATGGAACACGGGAAAAACAAATACACACTGCAAACAAATCTACAATATCAACAGCAGAACCAAACTCTTAATGTTGGAAACACTACATAAACCTTTAGTGCAGATTGGCATTCAAGAAAATCAGTTTGGATGGGCTGATGCGATTCCTTCTGTCTGTTCTGCCCCTTTCCTCAGGTTTGTTAGCAGAGCTAATGAGAAATTGGAAGCCGGCTCTCATTCAATGGGAGTCGGCTCTTTTGATTCACTACCAAGCATCGGCTCTTAGAGCCGGCTCTTTTGCGAACGACACATCACTAACTTGTATCTTGCTCGTTACTTGAAACGAGTGTTCGTGTCAGAGATTACACACGGAGTGCATGAACTCAGAACTCCAATTCCCAGCAGGCAACGCAAAACGAACGTTCACAGTCAGCCAATCAGAATTAGGTCCGAAGGTCGCTCTCCTCGGAGTCCTGAGCACCGCACCTGAAGCTCATGATTATCGTCTCTATTTAATGTGTATGTTTGTTCTCATCCAGTGCAAAGTATTGCCACATCTCTGTGCCTTACTAAGCGGTCTTTTTTTTCCTCCATTTTGATCTGGGGTTTTCCTTGTGTTTTGATCCTTGCTCTCATATTCGACTATTCATTGCCTTAGCCCTCGCTTTGATCCTCTGACCTTGTGTTTGGTATGTTTTTGCTCTGCATTTAGTCTATGCATTCTCCTAGGCTTTTACTATTGTCTGTTCTTCCTCGCTTAGTCTTTGACAGTGTTTAGTTTCTTGCTTATGCTTGCACTATGCTATTTTGTCTTTTGCATTCTGGACCATGTTCCTTCTATTGTGGTTATTGTTATTTTTCGAACCTGCTATTGAACTATCAGTAAAATCCCAATATTTTATCCGCGAGTGTCTGCCTATCTGTCTGACCTTAAATATTACAATCCAGCTCAACCCTGATGCCGCTTCAAAAGGAACGAGTAACGGCAAGCTTTCTAGAAATGTAGTGGAGTCGAAAGTACAATATTTGTCTTTGAAATGTAGTGGAGTGAAAGTCATAAGTTCACCAAAAAATAAATACTCAAGTAAAGTAAAAATACTCAAAATATGTACTTAAGTACAGTACTCAAGAAAATGTACTTTGTTACTGTCGACCACTGGATGTGACCATCAATCACTTTAAAGTTTTACTTTTAATTCTGACATTGTGAATATGAAAAATATTTAAAAGAAAAAGACATATTGAGGGCATTATTAATGTTGGGCAAGAATAATAAAAATCCCACCATGTACAAGTCCCTCTGTCTACGGAAAACCTGGTTTTGAGTTGGCCCAACATCATTTCCACCCTCTCACTCCCCCCCTGCTGTTGGTTAAACCTGGCTCTGCTGTATGTTATGTCATGGCATTACTCCTAGAATTTCCACTGTTTTAATTAATTTCCACCTAAACTCTCCACTGTTTTACATTTTCATCTACAGTTAGGTCCATATATATTTGGAAATTAACTCAAATTTTAATTTATTACCTATTTACTGAAACACATTCAGGTAATAGTTATATAATGGTCACATACATAAAGTCCAGACTTTCAGCTTTCATTTGAGGGTATTCACATTAAAATTGGTGTAAATGTGGTACAAAGTAACTAGACTTGTTTTAATACATAACATTCAAACTGTAATCTTGAAGTTTCCCTGAAAGCAAGTGAGTGATGGCCCTGTTCTGTCCCACTTGCTACTTTCATCAGCCCTATTAGCAGCTATTATGTAGGTCATAATATTCTATTACTATTTTTCTGTATATTCCCATAAATTTGCCTCAAGTGTTCCTCAAGTGTATCAAATTGTGTTGTAATTAATGTATTTGAAGTCATATTAACTCCCCTCACTTTGTCCTGACTATAGATTTTTACATTTATTTTATTTTTTACAAAATTAGATTTGGATATATAGAGATGTGCTTGTTCATTGTACCCAAATGTAATCAGTTATTCAACTGAAATATGCATAAAGTTTAGTAGAGACAAGTAGCTCTCTTGAACTACTAAATGTCTATTTGACATTTTACTGATGAATACATCCACCAATGAAGGGTGGTTTTACTTTCCCTAATATCCATTCTCAATGCTGAATAAAAGAAATCTGTCTGAGATCAGAAACGCTATTATCTCCACATCAGTATATTTATATATAAAAAATAATTTTTGAACTTTGGTGTAACGATAATTCTCCCAAGTACTTTTGAAAACATAAAACATGAGCTATGAAGGAGTGCTTGGAAACAGAATGCTACTGCTGAACATTTATAAGCAGCTAAATGAAAAAGCGAGAGACCTCTGCCTTTTAAAACTTCCTCTTTAAATTATTTGTAGATATCGGTTTACCAGTAATCTTAATTCTCTGAAACCTGTGGTGGTGGTTTCAGTTCAACTTTAGGGGAAAAACACTGCTTACGAGTATTGTAGCTGAAGCTGAGTCTGAGTCAAAAATAATGTACATATATATATATAAAACACCATTTGTCAAACAGCAGAAGTATAGAGTTCAAACAACATGCAAACCTCCCATCAGCAGTAAGAATCAGAAAGGCAGATTTGAATTAGATAAGAAATACTGAGATGTGCCATCAATGGAAAAATGGCGACGCCCTGTATGGCAGCGGCTACTCCATCTACCGATAGTGATGTGTGTTCTACATTAAATGTGGTACCTGCACCATCACTGAAACTCAAACAATCTTTCTGGAGTTATGCTGGCTTTGGAACCCAAAATACTCTGCAACCTAGCAATTCTACACTGGCAAGTGTAGAGGCAGCGGACTCCTCTCCCACCACCAGCTGACACTGGAGGTGACACAAGCAGAGAGAGAGACCTAGCATACATCGCAAGCGGTGTTCTAGACCTAGTAATGGCAGTCAAGCAGGTATCAGCACCAGGCTAAAAGCTAAGCCCTACAGACCTGCCATGCCTTCAATTCTGCTATCCAATGATCATTCCCTGGAAAACAAAAAGGTCTACCTCAGACTGGATTTAACTACACAAAGAAAGGTGAAAGACTCCAGTGCCATTATCCTCTCTGAGACGTGCCTCAATGACACCATTCCAGATAACTCCATCCAGGTGGACGGACTAACATTCCAGTCAGACAGGAGCCACGCTCTCAGTGGTAAATCTCGGGGAGGTCATGTGTGTATTTTCATAAATAACAACTGGTGCACTAATGTCAAAATTATTTCAAGCCACTGTTCTGAAGATATAGAATTTCTAACACTTAAATGCCGACCATTATACATGCCAAGAGAATTTACTGCTATCAACATCACAGCTGTGTACACTGTATCAGTCTGTGAGCACAATACAATACTCTAACCCAGATTCTGTCTACATAATTGCTGGTAATTTCAGTCAGGCCAAATTGAACACAGTACTTCCACATTATTACAAACATGTGGACTTTGTGAAGGGGAGAGAATTCTCTTGACCAGGTCTATACAAACATTAAACAGGCATTCAAAGCTGTTCCCCTCCTCCACCTGGGGAACTCGGACCATCTCTCTGTCAGGCTAATTCCAGCCTACAGACCACTACTCAGCAAGAACAAGCCGTCTGTAAAGTAGATTAGATCATGGCCAGAGGGAGCTACATCAGCCCTCCAGTACTGTTTTGATTGTGTCAGGCTTGCGTTTCAGACTGCTAGTACAACAGATTCCACTTCCCATCATGCCTTGCAGTCAGCTGTGTAGGCATCAGCACCCCACAGTGCAATTGGCTACTGGACTTTCTCACCAATAGACCACAGACAGTAAGATTTGGCAAAAGCTCCTCAGTGACCACCATCATGAACACCAAGGGCCAACAAGGATGTGTGCTGAGCCCTCTGCTTTTCACACTGATGACCCATGACTGCTGTGCCATGCAAAACTCTAACCACATCATTAAGGTTGTACATGACAACTCTGGTGGGCCTCATCAGCAATGATGACAACTCAGCCTACAGAGAGGAGGTACATCAACTCATCAACTGGTGCAACATCAACAACAATGTCAATAAAACAAAGGAAATAACTGTTGACTTCAGGAAGAAACACATGTCACACACACCCCTCACCATCAACGGTAGTACAGTCTGTGAAAGGCATTAAGTTCCTGGAGGTGCATATCACAGATGACCTGACATGGACAACAAACACCTCCCTTGTCAAGAAAGCATAGCAACACCTCCACTTCCTGCACCAGATGAGGAGAGCTTACCTCCCCCCAACCCCCCCCCCTTAGCACCTTCTACAGAGGTGCCATACAAAGCATCCTCACCAACAGTCTCTCAGTCTAGCATGGCAGGGTGGTGAGGAAAGCAGAGAAGATCACCAGATCAGCCCAACCAACTATCCAAGGCCTATGCTGCTGTAAAAGAGTAACCAACATCACCAAAGATCACCCCACCCACCCTGCACACAAACTGTTTACCCTCTTACCATCTTGAAAGCGCTACCATAGCTTACGGTCCAAGACTTCCAAACCCAAAAACAACTTTTCCCCTCAGGCACCAGACTGCCTCCAAATCACTCCAAAGAATTCCATGAGCATGACTACCCCATACCCACACAATCCAGTCCACTGTTAAAACAATTTAATCTCAATCTGTACAAGAACCTACAAATTTACACCACTCACCTTCATGCTGCTATTCTGCACTTTACCATATCACACCTTATATCATTGCACCACAGTAACTATCTCAAAAAACACTGTGAATTGTTGTGTTCATTTGTTGTTCTGTTAATTTGTCTTTTTGCACATCTGGAGTTAGGGGAAACTATTCAGTCCTCTGTGTAACTAGTTATATACTGCTGATTGACAAAGTTCACCTTCACTTTTGGCAACA
Organism: Crenuchus spilurus; assembly: GCA_036984385.1. Lineage (NCBI taxonomy): Eukaryota > Metazoa > Chordata > Actinopteri > Characiformes > Crenuchidae > Crenuchus > Crenuchus spilurus. The sequence continues at coordinate 15,153 of BRDA01068873.1, forward strand.
TTTTAGATCAGTTCATTAAACTGTTCTAGGCCATGATTATCCTCCATCACATTCAAAGAAAGGCCAAAGGAAAGAAAGAAAAGATCTTATCTTGTGCTCATCTGTGAAGCATAATGGAGGTAATGTCATGACTTAGATGTGTATGGATACTTTGAGGAGCAGACTCAATAATCTTTGTTGATGTCATTCATGATGGTAGCAAAATGAACTCTACAGTCCACCGAAACATTCTATGTAACAATTTACAGAGAAATGCATCCAATCTAATCAGGAGGAACTTCACTATGCAGTAAGACAATGATCCAAAACACACTTAACACACAAAAACAGACAATCAGTGTTATAGTGTTCTTTATCTTAAGACTGTGCCTCTATAATTTTGATCACTTACAAAGATAACACATATAGATGTAAGAAGAAGGTAAAAGCAGCAGTTCTGATATCACTTAATATTCATGTATTAACCTCAAAACCATATTTATCTACAATTAGGTCCATAAATATTTGGACAGACAAAACATTTTTCTAATTTTGGTTTTGTACATTACCACAATGTATTTTTAAGAACACAATTTAGAGGCAGTTGAAGTTCAGACTTTAAGCTTTAATTCAGTGGGTTGAACAAAATGATTGCATAGAAATGTGATGAACTAAAGCATTTTTAAACACAATCCCTTCATTTCAGGGGCTCAAACGCAATTGGACAAATTAAATAACTGTAAATAAAATGTTCATTTCTAATACTTGGTTGAAACCCTTTTTTGGCAATGACGTCCTGAAGTCTTGAACTCATGGACATCACCAGACACTGTGTTTCCTCCTTTTTAATGCTCGGTCAGGCCTTTACTGCAGCAGTTGTCAGTTGCTGTTTGTTTGTGGGCCTTTCTGTCTTAAGTTTAGTCTTTAACAAGTGAAATGCATGCTCAACTTTGCTTTAAAAAACTCTTGGGTTGCTTTGGCTTTTTATTTTGGGTCATTGTCCATCTGTATTATGAAACTTGCAAGCTTGCACCATGTAGTGAACCCTCTGTATTTACTTTCATGCCGTCTTCTCTTTATGGTAGATTTGGATATTGATATGCCTGTCTCGTGGAGAGTGTTGTTCATTTGGTTGGTGTTTTTGAAGGGGTTTCTCTTCACCAAGGAAATTATTCTGCAATCATCCACCACTGTTGTTTTCTGCAGGCGTCCAGGTCTTTTTGCATTGATGATTTCACCAGTGCTTTCTTTTTTTCTCAGGATGTACCAAACTATAGATTTTGCCACTAATATTGTAGCAGTTTCTCATGTTTTTTTTTTTTTGTTTTCACAGCTTAAGGATGGCTTGTTTCACATGCATGGAGTTTTTTTTTGACCACATGATTTCTTCACAGCAAGATCTTCCAAATGCATGCACCACACCTCAAATGAACTCCAGGCCTTTTATCTCTTCAATTGAGAATGACATAATGAAGGAATTGACGATACACTTAGCTGGCCACAGTTAGTTAGAGGTCCTCAAAAGGTGCTCAGACATTTCACATTTCACATGTGGCCCAGAGTTCAAATACCTTGTCAAAGCTTACTGATACAGCAGGGAGAGTTTTGGCCCCAAATAGAAGTGGTGTACAGACATTTCACATTATAGGTTGCATTCTGGGCCAGATAGGGACCAGAGTTTAAATGTCATGACAAAACATTGATACAGCAGGGCCATGTTTGGCCAACAATGTCTGGGCTTGCTTCTCATTCTGCAAGTTTGATAAACTGTGCATAACATCATTTAATCATTATTTGTTCCTTTTCATTTATTAATGCAGTACATGTGCATTCAAATGCTTACAGAAGATCATATTAACTTCACCTGTAAAGGTTAGAGTGCATTATAGGTTCATCCTGAAATTTCACCCAAAAGCTAATTATATTGCGCATTGCAATATACTGTTATTCGTTTTTCATATATTATTATTCTTCTTCTTCCGCCGGATTTTTGACGCGCTTCTTGTCCCGCAGTTTTCGAGATATCGACACCGTTCCAACTCCAGATTGTTCGGTCCGATTGTGTGATCTGGGCTCATATACAGAATTTTGATCGGATGTGCGGTTTTCCTAAAATCTTCCTTAATCTGGGAATTTTTTGCCATCTTTTCATCCCTCGTTCTTCCCATTCATTTTCACATAGAGACATGGCAACCATAGCAACAGCCTTGGGTGCCATAGCAACCACCACAGATACCACAGCATCACCTTACAAACCAACTGGGATACCTTAGCTTGTGGGCCATTTTAGCAATGCGCAATATCTCATGTTTCCTTCAGGAAATGCACTTTTCTAGTTATTTATACAATTTCAGTTGAAAAAATCTGCTCCTTTCTCCTGGAAAAGTCAATACAGTAACTTTAACATACTCTGTTGGACATTAGAAGACAATGTTTGACCTTTATGGGGACATTTACACTGTTTGTATTTTGATGGACACAAAGTAGTGGCTTCAATCCAGAGCCTGAGCAGTTCACCGCACTATAACAGTAAGTGTCCTCAGGCTGAACTCCTATTGACATAACTCTAAATTCACAAATGTAAAATGACTGAAAGTGTCATTTGCTTTGGTTTAGAACATCTAAATGTTGTAAATGTAACATTAACCTGTTTTCCACCTTTAATTCTGATAGTGTAATTTTAAAACTTTTTTACATAGATCAGTATGTTTGCTTTTTAGAGATAAAATGTCTAAAGAGAAAAAAAAAGAGTTGTCCCTGAGAAAAGGGAATTGAAACCATACCAACTGTAAAAACAAGAAGCTGCTGTTCAGTAGAGTGCATCAGTATGCAAAACATATTTTTATATTCTGTAGCTCTTTCTAAATGTACTAGCCCCACTGAGACATAACTGTGATATTCTTCACAGTTGATAATTACACACACAAAGCATTAAAAAGTATCTCTGATTCAATCCTATTCCAACCTATATATTAGTGATCAATCTGTAAGACAGTTTGATCTTTTTAGCAGCCATTTTAGTGATTATCTTCATTGATATTTACACCTTCACTGAGACTTTATTAAATAAGGTTCTTATCGGTGGACTCTACTTCACATGAATATGAGTTGTGCATGACGATCAATTGCTTCATTAGAACTTAGTTCATGCTTAGATGTTCAGTCACATTCAGGTTTATAAACTGTTTCACATCATCTTCATTCAATAAATAATACATTACTTAACCATTTATAATGTGTAATGCAGTCTCACATACTGTTAAAAGATTCGGATTGCCTGGTTAACCATTTTCCCACCAAATTAGACTGTTTTGAATATGCACCAGCTGGTAACCATTAAGAAGTTTGGGGGCTTTTGAGCTATAATTAAAATCAACCACAGACATCAGAAAGCTCATAAAGTAACAGAGAAGTAATGCATTGTGTTGTGAACATTTAAGTATGTGCTAAAAAGCAGTTTACAGAAGAAGAAGAAGAAGAAGAAGAAGAAGGAAAATGCAAAGCCACATTAAATGATGTCTTATGTTGATGTACTAGTAGAAGTAAACACTCATTGACCATTTTAAAGCCCTGCTTATCATACAGGTGCACTACAGTCTGTAATTCTAGAACTATAACCTGTACCTGTATGATCAGTGGAGGTGATAAAATAGACAATGTGTGTAGATACAAGGCATGTGTACCTAATGAAGTGGCCAGTGAGTGTGAACTAGAGCAGAGAGGAAAGAAAAGAGAGGCTATGTTTTTAAAGGAAATAAATTTTGATTCTGTTTCTTCACTCCCATTACTATTGTTTTAATAATTATAATAATAATAATAATTATTATTATTATTATTATTATTATTATTAATTCATAAATCATCCAAACTCTGATGTTATGTTCTAATAAAGTGGATTCATTAAACCAGTTTGTCATTTCTGTAAAAGTCTATAATCACAGCCTATTATTGTGATTAACATAACTAGTTAAAACTGAGCCTATAAACAGTATTCATTTTAATTAATTGGGGCAAGTAGTTGTAATTATGGTGGCAAGTATATAAAATGAATGTGGCTAATACATGTACAACCTCGAATCATAAGAGTTTGGGACAGAAAAGAAAATGCAAAAAAATACTGCCATGTTTCTTACACTTGAATTTGATTTCATTGCAGACAATATGAACCCAATATTTTTCATATTTTATTTTGTTTAAACTTCATTTTGTATGTTAATATAAATGCATTCCTGCATTTCAGGCCTGGAATAAATAGACTGGGATGATAAAGTCTTTATCAGCTTGAGCCCTGAGTTTTACGTGTGAAGACAGCATTTACTGTTAAAAAGATGAAACATGAAAACCAAGTGCTGTCTGCTGAAGAAATGCAAGACATTTTGAAAATTAAAACAGACTTTTTTAAAACATTGATCTGACCTAGACAACACAACTGTTTTAAATGTCCTGAAACAGGAAAACCCTGATACATTAACATGCAGGTATCAATCAGGCAGTTAAATGAAAACAACAAAAATAATAGTGATGACAGAAGCACTGGACCCATATTTATCCATCATCTTACAATAAGAACACTGGTCTGAGATCTATCAGCAGTCTGTGTAAATGTCATTGACTGGTCCCATGATCAGAATCTCAGATAGGGTTGCCACCCGTCCCGTAAAATACGGAATCGTTCCGTATTTGTAAATTAAAAGTCGCGTTCCGTATTGAACCGATACGGGACGCGCTTTGTTCCGTATTTTTATCAAAGGGGTGAGATAAGGTTGAACTGAGACACAACGATGTGTGTGAATCTGCTGAAACACGACAGACAGGCTGAGAGAGCGAGCAGCAGAGTGTGTGAGTGAGTGACGCGTGTGAGTGATGGGTCGTTGGCGAACGAAACGGCTCTTAGAGTCGACTCTTTAAAGTGAGCGATCAGAGCCTACTCGTGTCTGGGAGTCACATTCGTTTCCCCCCTGTTGAAGTCGCACGGGATTGGTCAGTTACACCATGTAAGGCTATATTAGTTTTAACTATAATTGTTGCAGGCACGCACACACAGAGAGATAAGCTACAAAAAGATTCTCTCTGAAGAAAACTCTGCATATGACAAAAATTATATAAGTTAAGTTTAAAAAAATAAGACTAAAAAAATAATTACACACAAGTAATTGTACAGACAAAAATAAATGAATAAATACATTTTGTCAGGAATCTATTTCTACACTTCCAAGCACAAACATTATTTGGCTCACTTTTGAAATCCAAAACGGACAACAAAAATTCACTGAAACATGGTCATCAGTATGGAAAGTGTTGGAGGATATGTGATTTTTATTTTTGCATGATACATGTACTACTGCCTGTATTATAACCATAACTGACTTATTTTATTATGCCCTTTTCATTCATTAACTAATTATCATTTTGTGATATTGTGAAATATGTGACCATGTTTCTGCAAGATGCACACACACACATATATAATATATGTATATATTTATAATATATATATATTTATTTTTATTTTTTTTTATGTATCTTTTCTTTTTGTTTTTGTTCTTTCTGTAAAATGCAAAACTCTATAAATTTATAATTTAGAAAAAATATTATTTCAGTTGTTTTTACATTTCTACATTTATTTAATTTCATTCACTGTTGAATTGACATTATTTTATTACTAGCTTAATCTAAGCAGCAGAAGAAGAAGAAGAAGAAGAAAAGTCTTTCGATTTTGGAGCTGTACAGATACACCTGAAAATGGTGTGTGATTTTTAAAAAATACCATCTACCAAAGGCAATTTTAGTCCGCTTTATAATGTTTCTCTGACAGTGTAAGACCTTTTATTATATAGGTGCAACATTCAAGCCACACCCAACCCGCAACAGAATACCCCCCCATACACTCCAACCCCAAACATCCCCCCAACCCCACATAAA
>BRDA01068876.1:0-11971 GCA_036984385.1 Crenuchus spilurus
TATATATATATATATATACACACACACATCATACATGTACATACACATGTTGGCACTGTGATGGCTGCCCTTCCAGTAATGAGGCTGGGACCTTAATTTCCTGCAAGGAATCAATAAAGTATGCAGTGTTCTCCATAATTATTGGCACCTCTGGTAAAGAAGTGTTCTTAGGCTTCTAATAAATTCTTTTTTTAATAATATAGGACAACAATGCAAAAAAGAGAAAAATCTAAGCTTTAATTCAAGTGCCTTTATTTGGTGGGAAAAAAAATCACATATTAAGAAACAAATCTTTTGTATGAAATCATGTGTGCCACAAATACTGGCACCCCTGGTGTTAGTACCCCTGGTGTTAGCCAACAAGACAGGACTTAATCTTCTCCTATAACTCTTCACAAGATGGGAGAATACAGAAAGAGGGATCTTTGACCATTCCTCTTTGCACAACCTCTCTAAATCGTCCAAAGTCCTGGGTCTTCTCGTATGCATTCTTCAGCTCACCCCACAGGTTTTCTATTGGGTTGAGGTCTGGGGACTGAGATGGCCATGAGAGGAGCTTGATTTTGTGCCTTGTGAAGTATTTATGAGTAGATTTGGCCACATATTTAGGGTCACTATCTTGCTGAAAGACTCAGTGATGACTCATCTTCAGCTTTCGGGCAGAGGCCACCAGATTCTGATTCAAAATGTCCTGATATTTCAAAGAGTTCATGATCCCATGCAATGTTCCCTCTAATTTTTCATGTGTCTGAGCAAACACATAAACTCTCTGAGCTTTGCCTTGAACCACTGTGAGCAATATCATGCCCTCAAATCAAATCGAATCAAATTTATTTATAAAGCACTTTTTACAACTGATGTCATAAAGCAGCTTTACATGGTTAGTAATAACAAACCCAAAGCACTGTCGTCACACCAGCATCGCATCCATCCAAGTTACATGGTTTATTAAAATAATCTAATTACAGTACTAACTACACTATAATATGGTAACATTAGTGTTTATTAGTTCTTTTATAACAGATTAATCCCCGTCAAGAACATTTAATAGTAACATAATTAGCAAAAAAAAAAAAAAAAAAAGCAAAGGAACTGACTTCTTCATTTCACATTTGCAGTATTTGCAATATGCCTTTTTCTCATCATTAGGAACACTTTTAATCCATTACATCAAACATTTTTCTTTTTCAAACCCAGTCCTTGCAATACCCGTATTTCCCCTGTTTACCTGGTATATTAGCTAGCGACTGTCTTCTCTTCACCTTTTCTCTCTCTCCTCTTCACGCTGTACTTCCTTAGGTCGTTATGTTCTCGTTCTTATTGTTGCATTCAATCTTCCAACACCCACTTTTTTGTTGTTTTTTGGCGGCCGTGGTAATTTTTAAAAGTAGCCCTAAAAGCCGCACCCGCCACCGTGACGGGATTTTTAAACAAGCCCAATTTGGCGTGAAATTCGTGAACTTGGCAACCCTGGCCACACCGCTTTGCTAGCTGACACACACGTGTGGCGGAACGTAAGGACGCTGTCATACCAGCTGCTTAAATAAGTTTGTGAATCGCATCGTTGGCTGGAGCAGCCAGTCACCGGTCACTCACTGACTCGCATTGCAAAATAGTACAGAATGAATTATATGTTTATTTTATTTTAAATTCAGGTTGGATTTTTTGTGTGCAGCGCAGATTTTCTGTGCTTGGAGACCGTGTCAGCAGTGTGCAATTGTGCACGCACGCAGCTTAGAGGGAACACTGATCCCATGTATCCTTACAAGGTTCCCAGATCCTATGGAGGAGAAACAGGTGCACAGCATCACCGATTCTCCCCCATACTTAACAGTGGCAGGAGGTGTTTTTCTGTGTACTCATCCTTGGAGTTACGCCAGACCCAATTGTTTCTTGCCAAAATGCTCTATCTTGGTCTCATCTGACCAAAGCACATGGTCCCAGTTAAAATCCCAGTATCGCTTGGCAAACTCCATCCGTTTACACTTATGACTATAACTCAGAAAAGGCTTTCTCCATGCATGTCTCCCAAACAGCTTGTTGGCATGTAGATAGTGTCTGATGGTTGTTTGAGAGACCTCATAACCCCAAGATGCTATCATTCAGTCCTCTTACAGTGAGCTTTGGAGAACTTTTTACTTCTCTTACCATCCTTCTCACTGTGCGTGGTGGCAAAATACACGTGTCCTCTTCCAGGCTTGTTTGTCACAGTTCTAGATGTTTTGAACGTTTTGATGATTGCTCTGACTGTAGATAAGGGCATCTGCAGGTGAGTGGCTGTTTTCTTGTAGCCATTGTTTAATATATGAAGGTCGACACACATCTGCCTTACTTGAATAGTGTGTTCTCTTGTCTTTCCCATGTTTAAGAGTGAGTAAGAGAAATAGGTCTCTCTGTAACGCCATATTTCTACCCCAGGGAAACAGGAAGTGATGAATTACTAATTAAAGGTTCCTAGATACTTTGATCCACTTTATAAACTACAGTAGAAATGACATAAATTGTTCAAATACATTTATTTCCAAAGAAATTGTTAAAGGCACAGTATGTAGTTTCCAGCGACATCTAGTGGTTTAGTGTCCATATTGCAACCAACTGAAATCTATTTCAGCAGCCTCCAAACACAAAGAAGTCTCTACAGTGGCCGTAAGATGTCAAATCTTTGATACTCTCAAACACGATGTCTAATAGTAGCTTTAGAGCTAGTAATATGTCAAGTGGTAAGATTAATTTTTATTAGAAATTTAGGAAATGTAATATGTAAAATTATCATAGCTACAATGCAGACGGAACAGATTTTCTGCACTTTAGTAGTGCTATTGTAAATGTTAGCTGTTTTCTGTACAAAAGACAAGATAATGTAACAAAGTAAACACATCAAACTTTTTTTTTCACGGCAAGACGGCGGCGCACAGTTGCGCAGCGACTTCTCGCTCTCCTAGAATACCCAATACCCAGTTTTAGTCATTTTTATGTACGTTTACGTCGGTTCTGATACTGAATTCACGAGACGAGACTGGCGGCAGAAGCGGGGCGGTGTGCTAGCCAGGCTATAGGCTAATGCTAAAAACGTCCTCCGATTCCATTTATTTTCCTCTCCAACGTCCGCTCTCTGGACAACAAGCTGGATCTCCTGCGGCTGAGGATGAATGTTTCTGAGGAGATGAGGAACTGCGCGGTGATTTGTCTCACAGAAACATGGCTGAACCAGAGCATGCCGGACTTCCAGCTCGCCGGCTGGCAGCTCTTCCGAGCAAACCGTAACCAGCAGTCTGGGAAAACTAGAGGGGCGGCTTAATAATCTACGTCAGTGAAGGTTGGTGTACAAACTGTGTGTTGGTAAACAGCCACTGCCTGAGACGAGCATAAGAATGTTCCGCCATCTTAACAAATAAACAAAAAAACCTTTATTCTTGCTTCTCCTCCGTGTATTTCTTCCTATTGAGGTTTTATTGAGGTATATGTTTATTTCTTCTTCTTCTCCTGTTTTGTCAGCCAACAGTAAAGCAAAGCTACAGCGCCATCGAATCTGAGTGGTCAATTCGTCATTACAACACAAACGGTTTTCCAGTTCACTAGCCTGTTTGTCCTTTTCGAACTACTGTAGAAACATGACGATGCAACATGCCGGCCTCAGTCGGTGTTCCACCCGCAACCAATGTACATATAAACAGCTTATTCTAAGGTAAAATAATCAAACGACTTCTTAGTTTATAATAATTAGATGTGTTTTTAATCATTTTTATTAGTGATTATCTTAAATTCTGCTAAAACTTAACCCGACATATTACATACTGTGCCTTTAAGGGTGCCAATAATTGTGGAACAGGTTATTTTATGGGAAATAATTATTTCTTAGTCAGGATTTTTTCTTTATTTTTTTTTTCACTTTAGTTGAAGGTTGCTTATTTCTAAACTTTCCAGAGTGAGATTATGCTTCAGCAATAAAGAAATAATTTATTACTAATTTAATAACTTTTAACACATAACTAGGGGTGCCAATGATTATGGAGGGTGCTGTATATATAGTGATTAATGACATAAAATATTTAATTGTGATTAATAACATTAAGTTGAAATCACAATTAAAAATTTTTATTAAAATACTGAATCATGATTAATCACATTGTGTAAAGTTGTTAAATATTTAATCACAATCACACTGTGCTGGACAGTAAGTTGTCAAATTATGAAAACATTTAATCACAAATAATCATATTGTGTCAAGTAATTTGTTTTAAACCAACAGTTGAGATATTTTGCTTAATTGCTGTGTATCATGTTGCTGTGTAGTATAATTACAATTAAATATTTTATCAGATTTGAAAATAAAGACTTTCTGCATGTAAAAACTGTTCATAATCTCACGGGTGGATGCAACACTTCATTCTGAATATTCAGTAATACAATATCATTATTTTCATCAAGTTTGATCTTTATCACAGAACATTTCACATTTCTATTCAGTCAAAATAAGTGTAAACATTTTTTTATTTTCATTTTTTGTAATGTCCCAACTTTTTTCTTATTTGGGGTTGTACACTATTGTACCTTAATTTTTATGATAGACCTTTAATTGGACATAAAATGTATCTGTGCTGTATATTTTATTCTAACAATGTACACACTGTGTTTCTGATCTTTTGAGTTTGAGATCTTTCAGTTGTAATGAATGTTTCATTGTACAGTTTGATCACAGTGGCCCAGAATCATCATCATTACGCTCAGTCTAAATAAAAATGAAGGGGAATTATGTAAGATTTTATATTAAAGTGCTGCCGCTTTTCTTATGAACATCAAACATTAAAATATTTTTAAAGGCAGAATGACTTCAGATTTAATGTGGCTACTTCAGATACACCTGTGTTAAAGTAATCAGTAAACACACCTGAGTACACAGTCACCTGTAATTATCCAGCACATTTCACATCAGCACGTTTTTTTTCCGCAGTGTCGCACTGTTCTGTCCTCTTGGTCATTACTCGGACAGATCAGGGTGAAGATGTTGTGTAGAGATTTTGCTGAGGTAAACGTCAATGAACTATATTTGATTTTAACTTTTCAGTTCCAATAGATGTATCTAAGCATAACTTCATTGTCCCTGACTGACCAATGATGCTGTTAAACTGACCACACACACACACACACACACACACACACACACACACACACACACACACACAATACACTGTCCTGTTTATACACAGATATCATGGATGGATGGATGTCCAAATACAATCATTCCTTTAAGCCAATCATGTCTAATTTATTTTTTTGGTTTTTAACAAATATAACCTCTTGTGCTTATGTATGTTTTCCTTATTTTAATTGTAAAGGGTCATCCCCCTGCTGTGTGTCTTTCCACCTCTTGGGGCTGGCTCCTCTCTTCTGATTCAGTAACACTAGTCATCAGCTAACGTCACCTGCAGCTGTAACTGGCTTATTTCTGTAAAGGGTGCACCTCTTCTTTGTGGCTTTCTACCACTGGAGATGGGCTCCTCTATAGTAATTTGTTAGTGCTGCTCATCAGCTGTTATTTCCTTCAGCTCTGGCAGCTGATAATAGGACACTGTTGTGTGCTTAGCACAAAGTCATTGATCTTCCCTGCGCAGGTCAGACTGTCAGTAATTGGTAACATTTGGAAGAGTTTGAGTGGCTTCAGTAACGTTTATTGATGTATTTTTACAAAATTGACTGGGCACTTTTTTGAATTTAATCTAATACAACCAGTTCTAAAGACACTAAATTTGGACTCCAAAAAATGCATTTTTTACTGTTTGACTGCATCTGGAAAAAGTAGAAAAATATGTAAATATGATTTTTTTCTTCCAAAACAGCAGCATCTGTGTTAAATTACTACAAGTTCATGTTGAAGGAAATGGACAGTAATGATCGTATATAGTCTGGTTGACATTTTCATGCATCTGTTTGATTTTTCTTTATTTGCTGATGTAATTACAGCACCGTACCACAGCTGGGCGTCAAAGAGTCAATATTTACGCTTGCCTTTCTTTTGCAAATATTAGTCATGTGTACATATTATTTATCTTTATTTCCCAATTCAATTCTGAGAAACCAAACAGAATATTATGTTTATTTCACACAGTGTAGACAAGCTTGTATCATCTGTACAAACATAATGTTTAATATGTACCCAATATATACACATATTTCCCCATATGTGTACTTTAAATAGTTATTTCACATCACCACACCTGAGCACATATAAGGAGTACATATTAAAATATAGCAGTTCTAGCACTGTGGTGACTAATGATGACTCACCGATTTGTAGTAATGAAAATATTCTTTAAATAAAAATAAACTATAGATTTTTTTTAACAATGTTAAATTCATATACAGTGAGGAAAATAAGTATTTGAACACCCTGCAAATTTGCAAGTTCTCCCCCTTAGAAATCATGGAGGGGTCTGAAATTTTCATCTTAGGTGCGTATCCACTGTGAGAGACATAATCTAAAAGAAAAAATCCAGAAATCACAATGTATGATTTTTTTAAATTAAAATTAAAATTTCAGACCCCTCCATGATTTTTAAGTGGGAGAACTTGCAAATTCGCAGGATGTTCAATACTTATTTTCCTCACTGTATATACAAAGTATATAAAGGTAAAGGTAAGGTAGGTGTTACAGTCATTGGTGTTATGTTTAGAGGTGTTATGGTAAGTGGTTTTGTGGTCAGTGGTATTATGTACAGAGGTATTACAGTTAATCTTGCTATGCTTGTGTTACAGTCAAAGGTGTTAGGGTCAGTGGTTTTGTGGTCAACTGTATTATGGTCAGAGGTGTTACAGTCAGTCTTGCCATGGTCAGTGGTGTTATAGTCAGTGGTGTTATGGTTAGTTATGATGCAATCAGTAAAGTTATGGTCAGTTGTGTTACTGTTTCTGACACCATATTGCCAGAACAATGCAACTGTCAATGGTTTGGGCTGTTGTGGAAAGCTCGGTTATGAAAAGAAAGTTGAATATATAACAGATTTTCTGTGTAAAACAAGCAGCTGAATGTTCCACATTTCTAACCCAGCAAGATAAGCTCAGGCTTCTTGGTTGCAAACCAACGTTTTCTTGACAAGTCGCGCATTGGGAATACTGATATATATTTAATCTATGCAATCAACAATCACTGATAACATTTACAACAGCTACCAAAACCAGGTCAGCAGATTTAATCCTAATTCTGTTCTGTTCTTTTAAATCTGCAGTAAAATCTTCATTCATCTACATTATAGTCTCATCATTTAATTAACTTTTATTAACTCTGAAATCAGATAGGCTGGACCCAATTCCATCACATTCCTCCATTCCTTGTCTTGCACACTTGCCAGGTGTGCAGAGAAATCCCGCCCTTTGTTTACATAAACACACCTAGGTCATAACATATGCCAGAATAATGAGTTAAATATTAATATATTACAAATAAATAATAAAAAAAATAAATATTACAAATCATTGCATTCTTTAACATGGCATTTTTATGCACAAGTTCAAATGTTTTTTTCTGAATTTAAATTAACTCTATTTGAGATTATTTACATCTCAGCACAGTTGAGGCACGTGTGTGATAATTTAGGTGTGCAGCAGTTAGTATTATGGCAAATATTAAGATCGATCAATTAACTCCGGAGTTTGTGTGTGTGTGTGTGTGTGTGTGTGAGACCACTGTTATAACAGTCCTTATTACAATACAGTATTTAATAACAACTGTCTGTTCAATAAGTAAGAGCATCTCAGCCCTCTTTCAACCTCTACTAGATTTAAGTCACCACATAGTTTAACATCTATTTAAAACTCTGACACCCACACCTATTCAGGTCACTACTGAAAGCCAGATGTAGATCAGGTTCATCCAACATCACTGTAGTTATCAGCAGAGTGTGAATTATACATTGATAATTGGGGGGGGGAGGGGGGGAGTCAAGTTTTTCTTCAGGGTGTAAATGGAAACAGGTGCGTGCTTCACTAAACTGAAGTCTTACAATCCTTAAAGTGTATTGCTTCCTTACTGTAATGTTTACAGCACGTAAATGATAAATCCATTACATCAGCTAATGTATCACATACCACACAATAACCTTTATAGTCATAAATAATATATTATACAGCAAAATCCACAGTTAATCCTGCAAAAACACACACAATGCTATTGGCTGCTATCTTTCAGCATCTTTCTTGTCATTAAAATTAAATTCATATTCTACAGGATCTCTCCCACAGGAATCATTTGTTATTTAATTCTAAATAAATAGATAATAACAATGTAACTGAAAATTCCTGTAGATAAGGCTTTTTTTTTGCCTTATCAACACCTTTTCTCTCGCTCATGTTGACTCTGTAAATAAAATATATGCTAAGTTCAAAAACATTTGAACCAACAGTTACTTCAAACACACAATTAATACCATTCAACTATCTACCCACACTGTAAAACACACACACACACACATATTCATCTGGGGTGGGTTTCCCAAAACGTTCTTAACGCTAAGTACTTCGTAACCTGGTACTTATGAACATTCTTAAATTTACAAGTGTTTCCCGAAAGCCTTCATAACCCACATCGTACTTAAACTCATTCGTAAATACGAGTGGTCTGAGCCTCTTGTAACTCGCTAAGTTGTTCTTAACTTGAAGTTCATGTTCAGTTCTGTCTGAAAAATGAAAGAGGCCGCTGATCATCCTTTGAAATACGCAACTCAGCACACGCATGTATATACAAACAAGAATTCATGAACATTTAAATTTTCTTTTGAAAGCGTAATTACGTCACGTAAATTAGAGCCAGCGTCCTTAGTTCTATACTGCGTATACATGTACATATTGTGACGTTTCAGGTGGTCTCTGGTGGTCCACTGGCTGCGAGCCGGTTTGCATAATTTGCATAATTTAGCTTAGGGGTAAAGTAACTGCACTCTAAAAAATTTCTGTTGACTCAACTTAACTTAGTCAAGTCATCTTTTTGCTTTGACTCAGTTAAGTTGTAAAGACTTGACATTTTGTTGACTCAACTTAACTTAGTCAAGTTTAAGTTATATCAACTTAACATGTCAAGTCTTTACAACTTAACTGAGTCAAAGCAAAAAGATGACTTGACTAAGTTAAGTTGAGTCAACAGAAATTTTTTATAGTGTGGGGGTTCCTACTGTCTTTGTGTTAAAAAGTGTGCTTGGTGTGTGACTGTTTACCGCCGTTGTGGGACAGGTCAGGGATAGATAAAGGTCTGAGTGTGAGCGTGTGCAAGTCTTAGTCTACCGTCATTCATTGCTGTTCATTCAGAGCATTCAATTAAAAACCGCTCAAAGACGATATCGTCTGATTAATTCTCTTACTCTCTGCACCAGCCGTCACAACATTAAGTTGAAATGATTGTTTTTACGAAATAAAAAAACTAAGATTGCTTAAAGTACAATACATTATTTATTGATATGCACATAAATTACATAAATGCAATAGGTTTTTTTTGCAGTGTAACAGTCGTAGTAGTAAATTAATATATTGTGTCCCAAGCAATGGTTACTCATTGGCCTACTAAGCTTGCCAACTCTTAACCAATCAAATTCACTGATTAATCATGGACACATACAAGCCTATTTATAGGTAGGCTTGGCATGCGATGGACAGCAACTGCAAGTGAAATGTTATTTATTTATTTATTTGCATGTATGTAGTGTAAATACTTTTTTGATGTTTGGTTTTATAATTATTGTTTACATAATGATACTTTTGTGGCTTTATAATGAAGAAATGTATGTAAATCGGTGGTTCAGTTTTCGACTGGCCGAGCCTATTTGACGCAGACAGCAGACTTAGGGACTCCTTCGTAAGTTTGGAAGATAAGAAGGCTTTTGGGAAACAGTCGCAAAAATCGCGTTCTTAAAGTTACGTTGTTCTTAAAGTTGTTCGTAAATCGCTAACTTCAATCACTTTCGGGAAACGCACCCCTGAGTAACTAATTCGTCACTAGGTCTACTGCAACGTATGAAGCTTTTAGTTTCTTGTTCATATTTCCCTTCTGCCTTAAAACACATTTCCGTTCCACCTTAAAAGTTTCCCTGCATTAAAACAATTTTTCTCTACATTAAAACACAGTTCCCTTTTTAGACTGTAGTAGGTGATAAAAGTGTTTTAAGAGTTTTACACATTTCTGTTTAGGTTGTGCAGAAATCACAAACAGTCCATATAAAACAGAACGTGGATTCCCATTTGAATGTTCTGTTTCTACCTTAAAAGCACCAAAATAGTCTACAGCCTGAAGCCTGTGCCGCCACTGCAGCATTTAAGGTGGAATGGTAAATTAGCAGCATTTAAGGTGGGATAGCAAATTCATGTGAGTTATTTATGTAAGGAAAAGTGTGTTTAAAGTGCATATTTAAGAAAGCTAGATAGCAAGCTACTTACACGTAATGCTGTAGCTTGAGCAGCTTGTGCACCTGCACGAAGACGCAAGCCAACTGACCAATAACAAGCCAGGCATGCAAACAAGAGGAATGGTTATTAACATGGAATGGTATGATCCACTTTAGGGGGACTTGAAATCGTATCACAGTATTCTTCCAGGCATAGATACTGCATTGTTTTTGTAGTATTTAACATTATATGTAAGAAATATATTTAAATGTTTTGACCCCCCCCAAAAAAACTATTGTTTTTACCCCTTTAGGAGGGGTTGAAGTCTTAATTGGGTGGGTCTGACCCCCCCAATACCCACGTAATTTGCACCCTGGTTATCAGTATAAGTTTTCATAACCTGTTAGCTACCTTAGCTTCGTAGATACCAGCATGGTTTATCAGTAAGAGCCTGTAGATATGATATGTACCATGATATCTGAGTTATGATATATTGTGATACTGTAAGTGATATTTTGTGATATTTAAAATCTAATTTTAGTAAAACTGTCAAAAGTGCATCCTCACACTGTTTTTCCTGTTGGAATGGAAGAGTCGAATGGCTGAAGATGCCAGGTCTAGGGGTTGGGGGTTTAAATATAACATACAAAACTGAAACACCAATCTATAAAAAATATAATATCCTGATATTTGTGAGTATTTGATATTTTCTTTCAATTCTTGTACATTTGGGTTATGAGATGGGTTAAAGCGAACGTCACCAAACATGTCTTGTCTATTTACTGTATTTGTTGAAAGGGAGGAAACTGGTATATTTATTCAGTTAAGTGATTTTTGATAGTCTACTGCTTACGAGTCCCTGAAGTTATAAATAATTACATTGGCTGAATTGGTGTCCACAGAACAGAGTCACTGTTGAAATTTTAATGAAAAACTAATATCATTAATAATCAGACTGGCATTATTCACTGAATTGCTTTGGGTGGTGAATCATAAATCAAATTATCATTAACAGCAGTGATACACCAGAATGATATGCTGTTTAATACTTAATTTATTCAGTATGTATGGGCACAGCTGGGATGTAGCAATGAATAAAGATCAGTCTTTCCCCTCATCATGGTTTGGAGAAAGATCCTGATTTGTGTTAATTCAGTCATTCTGGTAATAATTTAAACAATAGATGGTGCTACAGTAAGGTACAGCATTTTATATGATTGTAATTCATTCATTAATGCATTAACACAGCAAAGTAAACTTATTAAATAACCTCTTAAATAGCAGCATTTTGTCCTCTGAAGGGTGCCCTCTTGTGGCTCAATGTGAGCTGTAAGATGAACCTACATAATGTCCCTTTAGTGCTGTGCAGCCTGAAATAAATGATTTGTGAGACTAAAAGTCATGACACACATTTTCTGATCATTTTTAGTTGAGTTCTTTGCATGATAAAAGGGTTCTTCAGATTGACGAAGAATGTGCTGTAAATGGTTCTACAAACCGGATTCCAAAAAAGGACACTAAACAAATTGTGAATAAAAACTGAATGCAATGATGTGGAGATGCCAACATCTAATATTTTATTCAGAATAGAACACAAATCACAGAT
>BRDA01068878.1:0-7500 GCA_036984385.1 Crenuchus spilurus
GTCTTCCAGCTGTTCGTTATATGCTCAATTTCCTTTTTCCAGCCACTTATTGCTACTTGTCCCAACGTTTTTGGGATTTGTTGACACTGTGAAATATTGAATCAACATATTTCTCCTTTAAAATTTTACATTTACTCAGATTAAACTTTTGATCTGTCATCTATGTTCTATTACGAATAAAATATTGACATATGCCATCTCCACATCATTGCATTCAGTTTTTATTCACAATTTGTTTAGTGTCCCAACTTTTTTGGAATCCGGTTTGTACAAGTATGTAGCATTACAGAGTTGGATAGTTAAAAGACATCTAATATCCAATCAGTTCTGATTAAAATGACTGATGCTGTAGGTTACCTACTGAGCTGTATAACTAGGCTGTGTTTACGTAGGCAGTTGTCTAAATAACGTACTAACCTTCATCCTCGTTACACAGTTATGACATCACTTATTCCACCTACTGGCATTTACATACCTCAACATATTGCCACCATAGAAAGTTTTTATAGTAATAACTTTTCATTTAAACCTAATCACGTCCTTGCTGGCTGCCTCATTTATGACTCATTTATCAGTCTTATAAAGGTGGATGAATGCTGACTATGTAGACACCGCCTAGTCATACAGCTCGCCAGGTATTGAGACAGACCTTAGGTATCTCAGTAGGCAGTGTTTTGAGGTACCTGAGAATTGAGACAGACTTAATTGAGAACATATTGTGAGGTAAAATGCTATCTGTAGAGAGATTACTAGATACTGAGACCAAGCCCTAGAAACTATGCTGTAGAAGCTGTACAGATTATTGAGTTGTGCTTGAATAAAAATAAAATTCTCTTTCCCCAAAACTCTCCATTAGGCTTGAATTATGCCTACCTAACTTACATATAATGACGTCCGCAGGGCAACATCACAATGGAACAATGCCGTCACCATTTTATTTTTTTTTTGCAAATTTGTGCTCATTCACAACCCATCCTGCCCAACACACTCTTTCCTCCATATGACCTATACAGTGCATTAGTCAAGGTGATGTAATAATGCTGTCAACAAATTTGCCAGCTAAGAAAGGCACACATAAAAGATGTGTTAAATGTTGCCGGCTTTTATTTAGAGAAAAAGGCAAAAATGTATCTGGTCAAATGTATCTTGTTTTATCAGATTTGTCTATAGATTCAAAAATATGACTGATTATTTGTTGAAAATTGAGTTTAGTATTACTTTTGTTGAGTAATATAAAGAGCAAGATGCCTGTTAGCAAGCAGGCCTGATAGTACTGTGTTACTTCTTCACTGAGAAGCACTCTTCACTGGCAAATAACAACAGAAATGTATGAGTGAGAAAGCAGCTGTATGTGTTTGTTGAAGCATCACAAAACCATGCAAAGGAAACTTGAATGTCTCAGTTTTCTGTCTGAGCAAAGTTTTCTGAGCAAAAATGTCTCAGTTTTCTGTCCTGCCAGCAAAGATGAACGATTGCATCGTCTATGAGCTCAACCCCACTGTACCTAACTTCAGACATAATGTACTAAAGCATGTGCTTCGCTGTTTTTAGTAACTACTTACACAAACACTTTTCTGAATGACTGGTCCTTTGCAAAGGTTTTACATCTAGCTTTCCTTCAGGGTTGATGACAAACTGAGCATGGGATTTACATTTCTCATGCATATTCAACAAAATCTCTCTGGTCAAATTCAATAATTGGTTAAGAGGCTTTTGCCACATTTTAAATTGCACCAAAAGCCAGAAAATTTGTGAAATTCATATAATCCTTCCTGTGAGGGGACCGCAGTGTGCCTGGTGCTGGAGGAGCTTAGAGAACCATTCCAAAGCATTGTGTGGGATGGCATTGTAAAGACGAGCAGTACGCCAGAGCTTAACTGTTGACTAATTAATCACTCAGCTTTGTTAGGGTTTGCCAGGAGCCTCCAGCACCATATTTGTGTTTGTGTGTAGTGTGAGTCATGACCCATAAAGAGCAGTGGCCAGTACCACGGCACAATGTCTTTGCGTAGTATCCCTGGAATGGTAATCCCTGTATTCTAACCTTTACAGTTTTAGTCAAACATTTGGAAAGGGTTTAGATCTGACGCACTTTCCCTCAGGCTTTAAACTAATGCTATAAATGTACACTGAGTAGAGAAGTGGTGGTAAGATTTTTGCTGAGATGCTGTTGATTACATAAGATAAACATGCTGTATTACACTCAATCAAATGCCATTTAGTGTTTGAATCTAATGTACTACACCTTTATAGCTCTACAATTCCAGACTGGAGTCCATCTGTTTCTCTGTACACTTTGTTCTTCAATAGTCAGGAAACTTACAGAGCTGCACCAACCAGCCAACAATGTCAGGATTAGAGGACCAGCACAGACTGACCAAGTGTGACACACTAACACACCACCACCATGTCACTGTCACTGAGAATGATCCAGGATGGGCCTGGACAAAGTGGTTAAATCAGAATATCACATCTGACTTGTGGTTGTTACCTGGTATGTGTCCCCTGCAGGTGTAGTAGAACTCTTGGCAGTAGTCGGGGCAGAGGCGTGGCAGGTCGGGCTCACGGTGTCGCGGGGACTCTTCCTCAGGTGAGCGGAAGAGCATCTGAGCGTGAGGAGAACAGCGGGCGCACTTTATCTCCTGCAGCAGTCTGGAACACTCCGTGTTATTGGTGGAAAAGATCTGAGGAGAAGGAAAAGGTATGAAATCATCCCAGTAATACTGCCAAAGACACGTTACAGCTGGTTTCATTCAGAGCTCAGACTGTGGAAACAGTACTCATATGATCAATAAGTACAGCCATTTCAGTCTTCTACAATTCACTATCAAATTAAAAACTGCTAAGACTTTATCATATTCACTATATTGTGATTTTGGTAGATTGCAGTACTGTACAGGAAATACAGGGGGCGATATAGTGTCTGTTGTATTGTTGCGCTGTAAAAGAAACCATTAGAATGGTTAAGATTTGGATAATTATTTGAATAATAGTTGATCATTATAGAGATGCATCGATATGGAATTATTAGGCCAGATACAATAATCAACAAATGATTGTGGTTGTGAGGTCTAATAGAGGTACAAGCTAATAATAGGACACATCATCAACAGCATCCTTTCAGTATGGGTCTGTTTTTCCATCTGTAAGTAATATATTGGCCGCTGATATTTGGTGCATCCCTACATTCTTTAATGTAGATAATTTTGTCACAAACTTTGAAACTCTATTTCACGAGTCGTTTTAAACGTCTCTTATCCAGCTGAAGCTGATTCTATAAGCACCGGTTTACAAAGGGTTAATCTGCATTCACAGCTCACATTCTGTGGCCAAAAATGAACGAAGCAAAGCGAAATGGAGCAAAACGAGCATAATTGAAACGTTACCAAACAAATGTAAGCAAATAGATCTGGGCTGAGAAAATTAGCAGGCTTATTTACGTAGCAAATTAGCTGTAATAAAACAAGGGTGTAATGGGCCTCCCCCTCGGCAGGCGTGCGCCTGTGCCCCAGCGGCAGCCGCCTGGTACACACTCGCCGGCTCTGTGTGAGGTCCGTGTGTAAACACCAATTTAGAGATAGACAGTCACATCATTCCACCGCTGGTATCAACAAATTAGCAGTCTGTCCAAGTCAATTAGAGCCGCAGAGTCTACAGACACTGAACGGCCCCCAGTCCCCCAACAGGAACCTACAGAGCCAATAAACTTCCTAAAAGTGGACATAATGCACTGCAGAGTAGCAGCATTTTGAAGCATGAATTTGGTCATTAGTTTTATGCAGGATGTCAAGATCTACACAGTCATATCAGAATATTATGACCGCCTCTGGTTCATCATCAGTATGGACTAAGGACGTGAAATGGACATAATAGGGTACCAGGTGAAGCATGGTGGAGGTAGCATCTCAGAAATCACTAACAGCTGCCATATTGAAGGTGTAGTGAATATGGACTTCTCGTGCATTGAGTGACTCCCAATAGTATAACAGTGGTGCCCGACAGGCCATGGATGCCAGAGGCGAACAATTGAGCGAACACTCCAAGCCAAGGTTAGTTATTCCCAGTATTACCTAGGTGATTGTAACTGCAAAAGTGCCATTGCCAGGCTAAAGAAGCAACCTTCAGCCAGTACTGCTACTGTGATGAGCTAAGGAAGTGTTCCCACAACTGCACGCAGGCAAAGAAAGCCAAAAGTGACTGTGAATCCTTAGCAAAAGCACGCTACATATACCATATTGTTACAGAGAAGCATCTCAAGTCCTCCACCCCTCTCAGTCTGGTGCTCTGGGTTGGTTCCCCAGCTCCCCTGAGTGCCTACTCTCCTGCTCTAAATTGCCCATTGATTTAGTGAGCCATGGACTGGCACATGGTCCATGGTGAGGAGCATTTGTGTGCTCTCAACCATGCCCTGTGCCCATATGCTGCTGGGACGGGCTCCAGTGATGCCATCACCCACACCACAAACAAGAGCACTTTTGTTTGTTGTGTTAGGGGGGAAGGAAAAGCCTCAGAGTTATATATGTGCTCTAAAAATCTCTAAAAAGTGGTGAAAAACCATCAGTGCAAGTCATGCACAGCCTTCTGAGGTCATACCCTGTCCTGATGAATGGTTCTAAAAGCCAGGAGAATATTGCATATATGTAATAACTCCATTACTCAACATATATGAAGGCCAGGGATATAACAATCCAGCAGTCTGCATGGATGCACTGACCATGTAACAAACAATTTGATTTTATTAACAAGTTTATCTGTATAATTACTCTCTGTATCCTCCCACGCTGTAGGGGGCAGCATGCAGTATTGCAGTCCACCAAATAAAACAGCATTTTGTGTGTAATTTCATCATATACTTTCATATCTACCACAGATGTTAGCTCATCAGTGTAGAAACGTGTACACAGAGGTCCTCGTTATCACCAGAGCTGTACAAGTCACATTAAATGTACATAAAATCAGATCTCACTGAACTACAGCTGTGTGTTGGCAAGAACTTGATGATACGATACATATGATACAAGGATTATGATTCAGTATACTGTGATACATTGTGATACTGTAAATAAGGCTATTTTTACCTGCTACTTTTAGTAAGTATTAGGGGTGACCTGCAATAGTCGCTGATTGACTATTTGATTCGGAGGACCCCTGTTCGGCTATCAACGTCATGGTCGAATGTACCATTCTGACTGTATAGGGGTGACCAAGGCTGCTGCTAAGCATTAGTTGTTACATGAAATGTCTTTTTTTTGTTATATATAATAAAATCATCCTAATTTCTGTTAATAATTTTTTTTTTAATGATTTGTGCGCATTAACAATAGGCTTCTTCCTTACGACACATTAATAAATCACCCCCTGCAGTTGCACAATCCAAAATGATCAGCTGAAAACACTACAGGACAGTCAGCATCTGCCGGTGTATTGGCTCATGATGGCTACTAAAAAAAATTCCAAAGTGTGAGAGTATTTTGAAAAAGATAAAAATGAACCCAAGAAAGTAAAGTGTAAGTTATGTCATCAACTTCTTACATATCACACAACAACAACATGGCGTATCATTTAAAACGGGTTTGTCATTGCGGGCATCAAATAAAACACATATTACATGAAGTTAGTCAACTCATATCCCAACTGAGAATTATTTTAAAGCTATTATGTTGCTAAATGAGAGATAAAGGCACGTTTTGTTGTTTTAAAAGCCGTTTTATTCCTGTTTTATGTGCACTTTTCTGATGTTCAATATGCGCACTGTTTTTTTGTTAACGTTCTCTCCGGTTTCAGTAAATAAATAAATAAATAAAAGCTAAATAAAGCCAAGGTTTTAGATTTTTCCTTTGAAGTGGAAAAAAGTCCCGAATAAGAACAGGGATCCCATTTACGGTGCTATAGAAAAAAAACCTGATTCGACTATTAGTTAACTAAAGGGAAAATCTGACGAGTAAGATTTGACTATGAAAATCCTTAGTTGAAGACACCTCTAGTAATTATGGATCAGCCCTTACTCTACTCGTTTACAGTGGAGTGGAAGAGTCTAATGGCTGAAAATGACAACACAGCTATCCAGGGGTCGAGAGTTTAAATACAGGGCCAGAGTTAATCACTACCAACAATCTTTGCATGTTAACTATTAACTAAAAGTCAATAGTGTGTATTTATGACTGAACAGGATCACAAAATATAATTGTGATACTCAAGTGTGTTGATATATTAGAACATTATGACCATCCCTGGTTTGGCCCAGCATGTCACATGACAGGGTTTACTGCATTTATAAGTAAATGAGCACACCAGTCAGTTGTAGCAGAGTGTGTAACCTATGGACAAAGGACGTGATGTGACTGATGTCCATGATAATAGTGTACTGTGTGAAGCATGGTGGAGGCAGCATCTCAGAAACCACTAACTTTGTTAGATGTTCTAGAGCTGCTTTAGTGAAGGTGTACTGAGAATGGATTTGTACATCGAGTGACTCCCAACGCTGGACAGGAAAGTGTCAGAGATCACCACTGAGCAAACACTGGGATGTCTGGGCCTGGTTACGGTGGTCATATATATATATATATATATATATATATATATATATGCAGCTGTTATTAAGACTTGCACAATTCCCTTTGTCAGTGAAATTGCCAGAACAAACATATAAATGCACAAAGGCACACTTGAAAACAATTGCTTGTCATTCACCCTCAGACAATGGAGGCCACCAAAGCCTCACAAGGTCATGCCTTAAGAGGCAACCATGAGGGTGGGAGTCACATTGCGTCATGCCGTGCATGGATAAGCAGGAGTGTGTGTGCAACAGGAGCTCATTGACACCAGCATTAATACGATATGTGCTCACAGATCAGAGACTTTTGGTGGAATCCCAGTTTAACCTGGAAACTAATCAGCCCCAACAAAAAAAAGAGCCAGCACAACTCAAAGCGAGTGTTTAACAGCTTAAGCAAAACACTTCTTGTCCCTCTGGGAATAGGTGTAAGTTTTGTGAGGGGGTGGGGGAGCAGGACAAACACTCCTTCCATGGCATTAACACTTGGACAGAGCCGAGGACTTGGGAGAGTGATGTTCTCCAGCTTCACCCATTAGTGAAACTAACAAACACAATGGTGTTGTTGTTATTCTTTTGCCATAAGCTAAAAAGACTCCGTGTGTGGGCAGTGTAGCGGGGAGGAGGAGATGTCGACTCCTTTTTGTCCCATTCAGACAAGCTCCTATTTGCATGACTTGAGCAAATTAAATGATGCAATATGGCTGTTTTGTCACAGACCAAAGTGCAATGCCACCCAGCCACATATGTTGATGTGCTGAGGTTGGTTTACATGAGAAAAGAGGCACCTCTGCATTCACTATAGTAGCACACAAGTTGTTTTTTTGTATTCGCTGGATAGTTGAGTTTCACTTGCTTGAACACTGATAGAACCATGTTTTTAGGACACTACAATGATGATGATGCAATGGGAATTCTACAGTAATGCAATTAGTTTACTAAAATAG
>BRDA01068878.1:12500-29377 GCA_036984385.1 Crenuchus spilurus
TTAGGGTCGCGGTTAGACCCCTACCCCCTCACTGGGCGCAGGGCAGGGCAGTACACTATTCAACTAAGCCCAGGACAGGGCGCCAGTCCATCGCTGGGTGACACACACACACACACACACACAGACACAGACACACCTACGGACAATTTTTAGAGTACCCAATTCACCTGACCTCCATGTTTTTGGACTGTGGGAGGAAACCGGAGACCCCGGAGGAAACCCACGCAGACACGGGGAGAACATGGAAACTCCGCTCAGATGGGGAATCGAACCCAAGACCCCAGCGCTGAGAGGCGAACGTGCTAACCACTAAGCCACCGTGCCCCCCACTATAATCATTATTATTATTAATATAATAAAATAATATTAATCATTAATAAAATATTAATTATTAAATATTAATAAACTGTTAAAATCATGTAATAAAAAATTATCACCCAATTCTGTGTTACACCTTGATAATCAACTTCACTCCAATTCATTTGAACCAATTGTACACTTATGTTTGGACTGTATAGTCAGTAGACCTCATTTACATACAAACTGGATTCCAAAAAAGTTGGGACACTAAACAAATTGTGAATAAAAACTGAATACAATGATGTGGAGATGGCAAATGTCAATATTTTATTCAGGATAGAACATAGATGATCTGTCATCTATGTTCTATTCTGAATAAAATATTGACATTTTAGTGTTCCACATCATTGTATTCAGTTTTTATTCACAATTTGTTTAGTGTCCCAACTTTTTTGGAATCCAGTTTGTATGTAAATGAGGTCTACTGACTATATATTAAACTTTTGATCTGTGATTTGTGTTCTATTCTGAATAAAAAATTTGATGTTGGCATCTCCAAATCATTGCATTCCGTTTTCATTTACAATTTGTTTAGTGTCCCAACTTTTTTGGAATCGGGTTTGTAAAATTATACCTCATTTTTGAGTAAAATAAACAGAAATTTTGAATTATTTTGAAAATAGTTAAACTTAGAGGCATGTAAATAGTGGCTTATCACAGACTGGTAGCCACACGCACACAGACACAGATTCTAATGTTTGTGTTAATATGAAACCTCTGATATTAAAATATGTTTATCTGATGTGAAACAGGCAGAACAAACGCACATGTTAACAACTTACAGTGTCAGGTGAACATGGACTATGGTCCAAATTGCAAAACACTGGTTTGCAAGTCCAGACGCTGTTTGATAGAGTGACTGCTGGGACAGCCAATCACACACTAGCAAGAAATGGCAGAGTCAATCGATGACCTTCTGAGCGGTCTAAAGAGAAATAGACTTCCAACTGAGTGGCCGTTTTTTGCTGGGTCCTAGTGCTCGACCTGTTTCTTTTTAATACTGTATAGTGTAACTGTTTTTGGATGGAAAAATCTGCAGAGAACCAAAACTGTTTTTTGAAAAAACTGCTGTCCCCCACCCCCACTCCCAAATTTCACCCGTGATGTATGGTATCTCTTTAGTGTGGAATAACAAAAACAATTATGTGTTTAGTTTTATTTTTTTATTTTTTGCCAACCTCTTTTGGCCAGCAGGGGGCCCCCTGATCTCTGGGGCCCTAAGCAATTGTGTGGTTTGCATGTTGGTCAAGTCCGCCATTGCTACTAGTACAAACCACTCATTCCTGTAGCCACTTTAACAGTGGTGTTATTTAAGGAGGAGACTGATCACCAGAACAATCAACATGTTGACTGTAGTCAGTAAAAAGAACCAATCAGCATATTAGTAAAGATGTTGGAGGGACAGCAGGCCTATCATAGTCTTTGGTTGATGTATGCGCAGATATGTGTTAACAACCCTTCTGCTGCCTGAAATGTCCTCCCAACCACAGAACCCCCCCCCTTACCCACTCCCCCCAGGGGAAGAACTGACCAGAGGAGGATGGAGGAGCCCGGTTTCTCCCAAGGTTTCTTCCTCCAGCTCTGAGGGAGTTTTCCCTTGCCACTTTCGCCGTTGGCTTGCTCACTTGGGATTTGGTGTTTGTTATTACTAACCCTGTAAAGCTGCTTTGTCAGTTGTAAAAAGAGGTTTATAAATACATTTGATTTGATTGTGAAGACGGGGATGGATGCTCGTGCTGCCCTTGATGAGATGCTGCCCTGCGCACGTACCCTTATCACACATACAGTATTAGAACCCGCCAGTGCATGCAAACGATGCAAATGGCCATAAAGGACAGGGATGTACATGTGTAGTAGCCAGAAAAACCTGAGAAATCATATTTTTGTGTTTTGTGACCCCAAGAATGCAGGTATGTGATTCTAAACAGTTATTTTAAATGTTAATGACTCAGTTGTAGATCTATATGTCTCTCCCCATTCATAGAGAAAGGAATCTGGTCCCGTAATGTTGTCCAGATGCAGTTTAAACACTGCGGAGATGTGAAACTGTTCAAAGTGAAAGTGAAAGTGCACCATCATTGATTGTGTGCACAGCACACACAGAGGAGTTTGACCTAATTGTGGTTTTCCAGATTGGATTCCTTTATCAGAGGGACCTGGTGATTAGGGACATGGTTTTGTGACCAGAAGGTGGCTGGTTCAATTCCCTGGGGAGCAGTTGGGGGTTAGGTGTCTCAAGGGTAATAGTAGTTGTAGTCTTTGATTGGCGCTTCAGTCATAGTCTTTAATTTCCTGGCACGATGTGACTGAACACACTAGGGTGCCACTATGTGCCAGTGTGCAACTGTGCCTGGGGAGCAGTTGGGGGTTAGGTCATATCAGATGAAACCAGCGACCTTCCGGTTACAAGTCCAGGTTCCTAACCACCAGACAATGGTCCTCCTGATAAACTAACCCAAAAAGGGCTTCAGTCTGAAGAACCACAGTTAGATATTCACCCTCAATTGCTCCAGCAGAACTGGTACATTTTTATTGAAGACAGAGATCAGTCAGAAATCTGACATTTGGCCATTTGTATGAGATGTTGATGGTGTCAAATGGTGTTTTGCTTATTGGACGCTCATTTTTTTGCTGATTTAGATGCTGGAAGTGGGCCGGAGTCCAGCATACCCAAGGGAGTGAGATAATGGAATTCTTTATCTGCCTTTTTAAGTTTTTTTTGGTCATAAAGTGCAAGCGAACTGTTCCAGGGCTAATCAGGAGGCCACAGCAGGACAGTCTCCGTTGATTAAAACATGCTACGCTATTACGCTAGTGGGGATGTTAGAATGCCTGGTATTTCTGTTCTTCAGAAGGCTCCTGATAAGACAGAGCCAAACGCAGGACAAGTCCTCTTTTCTTCTCGTCTTCAGAGAGATCTCCAGATTGCCGGTCCATAGGGGAATGTCCCTGGCAATAAAGAGAGAGAGAGCAGAGCTCAGATCAGCTCCATTACCACACCTGCTCTTCCTTGGGGGGTCTAACCCTGACCAGAACTCTTGACTGCTTATCACCAGGAGATCAGGAGCTGCAGGAATCCACAGTGATTGGTCTGCTGGGCAATGATGGAGAGAGCTTAGAGGAACTCAAGCATCAGAACGATTTGAGTTCTCAGTTTAGTTTTATTCATCACTGCGTCCCAGCTCAGGGTCACGTTCTTAGACAAACCATCAACATCAACCTTGCTGAGCTCTGAGAACCACAGACAATATAAATACACAATAAACACAGTAACACACAACTGTCACAATGAACATTAGTGTTAAAATGTGTCTCGGCCAGGACTGAGCTCAGCCCTGTACACACAGACTGTAATGGAAACATATGGGAGGCAGCTGTGGATGAGAGGAGAGTTACGCAAAAAAGGGGACAGGAGAAGACAGGAAAGAGGAAGAAATCAGTAGAGAAGAGACTATAGAAGAACAATCAGAGATGAGGAAAAGAAAGAAGAAAATTTGAGAGGAGAAAAGAAGACAGAAAAGAAGAGGAGAAAAAGAAACAAATCAGAGAAGATAGGAAAAAAGAAGAAAGGAAAAAAGATGAGGGGAGGAAATGAGATAGAAAAGGAGAAGAAATATTTTTTAAAAACTTTAAAATTTGCAAAGGAGAAAAAAAGACCAAATCAGGTGACAAGAAGAGATAAATGAAGAATAATTCAAAGGAGAAGAGAAGAAGGGAAAAGTCAGGGGAGAAGAGAGACTAAATGAGTATAGAACAAAGTAGAGAGGAAAAGAAGAAGAAAGAACAAATCAGAATAGAAGAGTAGGTAAAGAAGGATAAGAGAAAAAAAAGAAAAACCAGAGGAGAAGAGAAGGTAGAAAAAAAGAAGAAAGAAGTGAAAAATTCGGAGAAGACAGCAGAAGAAAGAAGACGAGAAAACAGGAGAACAAAAAATCAGAAAAATCAAGAAGAGAAGAAAGAAGAAAAGATGTGAAGAAAGAAGATAAAAACAAAAAGAAAGAAAAATCGGGAGTCAAGAAGATGCAAAAGGAGAAGACAAGAACTAATCAGAATAGAAGAGGAGACAGAAAAGAAAATGAGAAATAAAAGACAAGAAAGGAAAAGAGAAAAATTAAGGAGGAAAGAACATAGAAAAGGAGTCGAAAAGCAAGAAGGTAAATTCTTCAAGGAAGAAGAGGAGAAGATGGAAGAGACAAGGAGACAAGATGAAAAGACAAAATGGGAGACAAAAATTAAGAGAAAATGAAAAACAAATCAGAGGAAAGGAGATGGTTAGAAAAGAAAAAAGCAGGAAAATGTTCAGTCTTTGAACTCGTTATTCCACAATAGAAAGTAAAACATGGTTTCAACACATTTCCACTGTATATTATGTTACATTTCTGAAATAGAATTCATTATTTGTTGAAAAGTAAATTTTCAGATTATTTGTTCTATTTACAGTCATATATTGTATAGTAATATTTCAGTTAGCACGCTAACGCTAGCATTCCTGTTGTTACTTTTGTTAAAAGCTAAAAGTCAAAATCCGTTCAATCTGTTAAAAAGACATTTCTCAAACTGAATACTTCATTCAACAAAAGAAACAGTAAACAAAGACAAAGCATTGGAGGGTAGGTTCTCTTCCCCGGGGCACTTGAGATGTGTGTATGTTTTCTGAGACTCACCTGTAAGTTTCCTGATGTTTCACCAGGAAGGGTTGAGGTCTCTCTCATGTTGGGGAGCTTCATCTGATTCTCAGCTTCAGTTTCACAGTAGGAAGCCAAAAGCGTCACACAAGTTTTTTAAATTGTGTTTTTAGTTTTTCCCATCATGCACTTTCCAGTCTCTCTCCTGTCTGAATTTGAGCTCATCCCAGCGATCAGCGCCACTAGAAATTATCTAAAGCATGGCTGCATTTCTGGGAGATTTTCCTTCTCTACCTTCCAGCTGAAGTACTAACCACCATGTTGCAAATGGTGGGATTTGACAGTTTGCGTTCATATTGAGCTAATTTACAAAACACTTACTTAAAGTAGTCTGATTTATTTTTATAGGGTTGGTACATTTATGATTTTCAATGGTGGACAAAGTACTCAACTCTAGTACTTAAATAAAAGTATTGATACTCGTGGTTAAATCTTACTCAACTACAAGTAAAAGTTGCTCAGTCAAATGTTTACTGAAGTTAAAGTACTGAAGTACTTACTTTTGAAAATACTTAAGAATTCCATCCATCCATTCCATTCCCAGTGGCTTAGTGGTTAGCATGTTTGCCTCTCAGCGCTGAGGTCTTGGGTACGAGTCCACATCTGAGCGAAGTTTCCATGTTCTCCTCGTGTCTGCGTGGGTTTCCTCCCACAGTCCAAAAACATGGAAATCAGGTGAATTGGCTACTCTAAAAAATTACCCTGGTGTGTGTATGTCTGTGTATGAACGTGTGTATGCCCAGATGTAGTTGGCACTCTGTCCTGGGTGATCCCCCTAGTGCTGGACGGTCACTTCCGGTTGAGAGTACGCTGACTGGCTGCCGCTTCTCGCCGGTGTGTGTGTATTTGAAATGTGTCGATTGTAAAGTGTCCTTGGGTGTCTAGAAAGGTGCTATATAAGTGTAATCCCGGGGTCTCCTCCCAACTGGACATGCCCGGAACACCTCACCTGGTAGGTGCCCAGGAGGCATCCGTACCAGGTGCCTGAACCACCTCAACTGGCTCCTCTCAACATGGAGGAGCAGCGGCTTTACGCCAAGCCCTTCCTGGATGTCTGAACTCTTCACCCTATCTGTAAGGGAGAGCCCAGACATCTTACAAAGAAAGCTCATTTCAGCTGCTTGTATTTGCAATCTCAAAGTTCATGACCATAGGTTGAACGTAAATCGACCAGTAAATAGAGAGCTTTGCCTTCTGGCTCCACTCTCTCTTCACCAAGACAGACCAGCACAGAGCCTGCATCATTGTGGCTGCTGAACCGATCCGTCTGTTGATCTCCTGCTCCCTCTAACCCTCACTCGTGAAGAAGATACTTAAACTCGTCCATTTGAGGCAAGTACTTAAGTATTAAAAAGTACAAATGATATTTTCTAATATCAGTACATTGCTGTATTGTTTTGAGTGCTTTTACAGAATCTTGTAACTTGCGGAACCCACCTGATGATATATTGACATGTAGAATCACTCTGCAACAAAAAGTCTAGACCACCTGTAAAACTTTAGCATAAAAATGCAATAAAAAAATAGGACAACTATTTTGTCAACACTGGTAACTAAGAACTACCATTCTTAACATAGACGCTTATAAAACAGTGAAAGCTCTGCACAGATTAATCTAGATTAACACCTGAATCAACAACTTTTTCAGCAAGACAAACTCAATAAAATAAATCCAATTAAAAGAACAATATTTTATTTCTCACTAAAACATTCTGTTTGAATGAAAGCAGGAGCTCAGCTCAAGTCAAGATGGCGTAATTTTAAATCCCAGGTGTGAGTGGAGACTGTGATTGGTTCCCCTTCTTGTGAGGAGTATTCCGTGTGGCCAATTGCATTTCAGTAAAGAAAAACAGCAACAGCGGACTACAAAGCTATGCTGAGCCAAAAGGAACGAGTAATGGCAAGCTTCCTAGAAATGTAGTGGAGTCGAAAGGACAGTAATTGTCTTTGAAATGTAGTGGAGTGAAAGTCATAAGTTCACCAAAAAATAAATACTCAAGTAAAGTAAAAATACTCAAAAATGTACTTAAGTAGAGTACTCAAGTAAATGTACTCTGTTACTGTCCACCACTGATGATTTGTAATAACAAAATATAAAAATAATTTGTTATGTTAAAAAAGCAGTGTTTGGAAAATGCAAATAAAAATATAATTCTGTATTATTACACAAAACAAAGTCAAGCAGATTTACTTTCAAATGAGTCAAATTAACTGTCAATGCCTCAATTTAACATATAATATTACAGATTTTAACAATGTAACATATATGTAACATTACAGATGTTTAACAATATAACATATATGTAACATTACAGATGTTTAACAATATAACATGTTACATTACAGATGTCAGTATAACATATATGTAAAATTACAGATGTTTAACAATGTAACATATGTAGCATTACAGATGTTTAACAGTGTAACATATGTAACATTACAGATCTTTAACAATGTATCATATATGTAACATTACAGGTCTTCAACAATGTATCATATATGTAACATTACAGATATTCAACAATGTATCATATATGTAACATTACAGATCTTTGACAATGTAACATATATGTAGCATTACAAATGTTTAACAATGTATCATATATGTAACATTACAGATCTTCAACAATGAATCATATGTAACATTACAGATCTTCAACAATGTATCATATATGTAACATTACAGATTTTTGACAATGTAACATATATGTAACATTGCAATCTTTAACAATGTATCATATATGTAACATTACAGATCTTTGACAATGTAACATATATGTAACATTACAAATGTTTAACAATGTATCATATATGTAACATTACAGATCTTTAACAATGTATCATATATGTAACATTACAGGTCTTCAACAATGTATCATATATGTAACATTACAGATCTTCAACAATGTATCGTATATGTAACATTACAGATCTTTGACAATGTAACATATATGTAGCATTACAAATGTTTAACAATGTATCATATATGTAACATTACAGATCTTCAACAATGAATCATATGTAACATTACAGATCTTCAACAATGTATCATATATGTAACATTACAGATTTTTGACAATGTAACATATATGTAACATTGCAATCTTTAACAATGTATCATATATGTAACATTA
Source organism: Crenuchus spilurus (assembly GCA_036984385.1). Classification (NCBI taxonomy): domain Eukaryota; kingdom Metazoa; phylum Chordata; class Actinopteri; order Characiformes; family Crenuchidae; genus Crenuchus; species Crenuchus spilurus. Next base: position 20,680 of record BRDA01068878.1, read on the forward strand.
CATATCTTTGACAATGTAACATATATGTAACATTACAAATGTTTAACAATGTATCATATATGTAACATTACAGATTTTTGACAATGTATCATATATGTAATATTACAAATCTTATACAGAGTAACATATGTAACATTACAGATCTTTGACAATGTAACATATATGTAACATTACAAATGTTTAACAATGTATCATATATGTAACATTACAGATCTTTCACAATGTAACAAATATGTAACATTACAAATGTTTAACAATGTAACATATGTAACATTGCAGATCTTTAACAGTGTAACATGTGACACTAGGAGGCAGCATTTCTAAAAAGAATACAGAAAGGTTGCCTGTATTTTGTACTCATAATAAACTGGGTCTGGGTTTTACGCTAATATCACTTTATGATGATTATTATATCTTTCCTCTGGTTGGAGTCTTAAGTTTAATTAAACTAAACAAGGTGGAAGGACTACATCAGTTTTTGACCATAATGATTCTGCATTTGATTTTGCAGCACAAAGGCACCGACTCCGGTCAAGAAACTGGCACACAAAGCTCTAAAATGCTGAACCACAAACCCAGCCTAAGGACAAGCATTCCCGTATAGCTCTGAACGTATTTACAACAGCATGTTTTTTTTTTTTCCTTTTAGTTTTTATATAAAATCCACATCAGCGGTTAGGAAGCCAAGCATGTACGCCAACCGAGGTGGGCTGTTCCAGAATATTTTTTGCTTTGTCATTCGGGGAAAGTCCCTGGGGCGTAAAACTGGATGTCTCGCGCAGAAATGGCAAAGCACAACTATAGCTCTTTAAGAAAAGCACATATTGTTCTGGACAGCCCCTGACCACACTGAGACCACCAACACTCTGCAAGCCAGTGACTAGAAGTGGCAGAACTTACTCATGCTAAAGAGGAAATTCAGAGGAAATTCTCTCAGAACTCCAGTTTCTCTTCATTGCTCACATAAGGTCATGCAGTTACCTACTCTGCTACGATAAGGTCATCCTAATCTTCTGAATAGTATTTTAACTATAAATAAGGAGTCTCTGCAGCTGGTGGGTTGGCGGGTATTGTAGCATCAGGGCTACTAGATTTTAAGATCAACAGCCATAGCTTTATCATTGTTAATATAGCTAATATGTACCACCAAAACAGCTCTGGCCCAGTCCTGGACCTCTGAAGTTGGTATGTGGTGGCTGGCACCAATACATTAGCAGCAGATCCTTTAAGCCCTGTAAGTAAGGAGATGCTCTAACCCAGTCATCTGGCCATGACTTTTCAGCATCCAACACATCATCTATTGGACTTGCATGTTTGCTTACCATCTACTACATTCCCCCTTATCCTAAGTGTAAGTATTGCAGAGGGGACTCAATTGCACAATTATTTGCCCGTGTGCTTACACAGTGAGGAATTTAACCCATTTGTGCACTGAAATACACACAATAGTGAACACTCTAGCAGGTAGTGAGAACACAGTAAGGGCAGCATCTAGTCATGGTGCTTGTAGAGCAGTTGGGGATTAGGTGCCTTGCTCAAGGGCACTTCAGTCATGACCTGCCAGGGATCAAACTGAAGACCCTAAACACCAGACCATGGCTGCCCCCAAACTGTTGCATCTGTCTATAATTCCTCAGCTGTATGGATGCTCAAACGCCACAGGTCCAGCTCAGTTCATCAGGGAGCTGTACCTGTTGGGGGTGGGGAGTGTTTTCTCAGAATTACAGCAGCCTATAGCAAAGCACATGTACACTGAGGAAGAGTGGCCAAAGCATGCAGGCGTGCACGCACTGAGACATGCCAGAGCAGCTTCCCTCTGCAGGCTTGTAATTATGAGTGTTAGTGAGTGTTCATGGCAAAGCGAGCAGAGATCACTCTGAATTTAACTCATCATAATTACATGCATAGTGGAAGATATGCTCAGATCCTACAGTACATTCATTCATATTTGAGTTACGTCACATGTACAAAAGCATACCTGGGAGGGATGAGTGTGCGTTATGTTTATTAACTCTTTCAGCAGCACACTTTAATGAATTCAGTCATATAAAAGAAATTCTATGCAGTGTTTCATTCGTTCACTCAGAAATCACATTTACATATTATTCCACGTGGTCAAGCTAATTTAGTTTAGATGGCTAACCTTGCTAACAAACACTAGAACGCAATAGTCACCTAAATTATCCTGATCACCAAAACATCGCTCAACCATGTCCTCTGGATCTCACAGACAAGTCAGTGTGGTTTAGGGTAGCATAGTATAAAAATTATCACCACAGTCACTTCAGACAGCAGGAACACTGGCAGAAGTCCAAGAATCATAATCCGCCATATTCATACTGCCGCCAACATGGCGCACAAGTTCCTAGTCTGGGCAAGTGTGCAACACTATACCAATTACGCCATGGTTAGACTGTTTAAATCTGATTTCTGGTCTATCTAGATTGTATCCAGATTGATCGTTGTTGGTCCAGACAGTCATAAACCATATGAAATCTGATTTTTGCTAATTTGATCTAAGCCACATTTGGAGTTGGAGGAGATACAGATCTGTCTCAGTCCGGACACTTTGGCCGCTCAAATCAGATTTTGAAGTGCCTTTAACATCACTCACAACGCAAAAAAGAACAACATGTCAAACCCAGAGCAACAGAAATGCACAGATCCACAAAAAAAGCACAGCAGTGTTCCAGGTTGCCAGGTCCCAAAAAATTCTCCAGCCTGACATAAAGCCACGCTACACCAAAGGTGTCAAAATTATTCACATTCATTACTCAGGTAGAAGTATAGATACTTGGGTTTAAAAATACTTTTACAGAAGCTGAAGTATCAACTTAAGCTTTTTACTCAAGTAAAAGTATAAAAGTACTGGTTTCAAAACTACTTAAAGTATAAAAGTGAAAGTAATGTAAGGAAAACAAATGCCAAAACTTAGGCTGTGCCACAGGGGCATATAGTGCACTACCCCATCCCCACCCCCAAAATACATTTTTTCTAAAAGCTGTAATGACTATAATGTTATATTAAGATGGTAAAAAATTTGTGGGATGTACTGGCTTCCTGTTTCAGCTGCATATGTGCCCCTGAAAATGAAAATATTTTAGTCATTTCAAATATATTAGTGGACCATATATATGTGTAGTACTGAGCTTACTGGAGAGTGACGAGACACGTGACCTGCAGGTGCGATGGATCGCTTACCAATAGGGTTGAGAAAAGGACTCTGTTTATGTTCATTCTTAAAGTAGTCGATTCTGCTTCGGTTCTTGGTTCGGTGATTCAGTGGTGGAAGAAAAATAACATTTGCCTCCTCTGGATTTTTGGTACAAAAAATCAACTTTGCCTCAGAATTCTCACTCAAACTCTGACAATACGTAGAAATAACGAGGCAGTTTTTAAAATGTAAGGAGTAGAAAGTACCGATAATTGCATGAAATGTAAGTAAGTAGAAGTAAAAAGTCGCCCGAAATAATTACTCCAGTAAAGTATAGATAACCAAAATTTCTACTTAAGTTTAGTAACAAAGTATTTGTAGTTCGTTACTTGACACCTCTGCCCTACACAAACTTAAGACTAACCCCAAATCTAAAGAGTCTAATCACAAATGTTTGAGGAAGTTATAATTGCTTATTAGTACTCTCAAATCATATTTTTGTTGTAATCTGTATTTTCAGATCCCTCTACAAGCTCTTCTAATATCTACCTAAAGATACTCAATACTACTATTTTTCTACTGTGTGACTATAAGACCCCACCTACGCCTGACATTTTACCCACAAGTATACTAATATAAATACCACAATTTTGCGGGAAAACAGTCAACCTGTCAACTCTGAAACCATGTCAGCAGCATGGCTGTAATTACTGATGTTACAACAGAAACTTAAACGGACAGACTTGTGATGTGTGGACAGACAAATCAGATCTGTTCACTTTGATAATAACTGTGTGAACAGTCATCAGATCTGATTTGAGAAACTGATTTGCCTGCAGTCTGAATGCAGCCCTTGGGCTGCAAGAGACCTTGGGCTAGACCCCTAACATTACATTCACCTACAACTTCACTACTATGGGAAAGCCACTTCAGACAGCAACAGAGCTGGTAGAAGACTGAAAACTGAGTGGGTTTAGAGACTTTCCATGATGTATTTTGCCACAAACATCCAGGCTATTTTAGGTGACTATTGAGTTATGATGTTAGCAACATTAGCCTTGTAGTTCAACTTTTACTAAAGAAGCCATATTACAACTCTGATCAGGCCTCGGCTACTTAGAATCCCATAGATAAGTCAAGGAATCTTCTTGTGTTCAATTTTTGAGAGAACTGCTCCTTTAAAAACAGTTTAGCCCAGGAGGGCGCCATTAAAAATAGTCTTTGACCTCGGTGTCATTCAGTGGACCTCTAGTTACATGATATAGGAAGCACATGCTTTAATCTCGCAGTTAATGGCCCAGTGTTCTGCTATCTGACAGTAATGGTAACAGTAATGACCCAGCATTGCATACACACGCTCTCAGATTCCAAGAGCATGGAAAGTGTTCGTGGTGTTCTCAGTAGTTGTGACATGTCTAATGAGGTCCTGCCATCTGTTTATGAACGCTTTAGAGAGTGGAGGGAGGGAGGGAGGGATGCAGTAGCCCTTTTCAGTGCCGTGCACAGGCCCCAATTTCCACTTTAGCAGCTCTAAACACATAAGGACGTTTAAAGTGCGGTGACTTACGCGAAGACTTGGCCTTTGCCGAGGGGAGTCGGTGTGTCAGTGGCGACAGCTGGGACGACTGCCCAAGATCAACAACCTCTAAATCAGTGACCCTAAGCCATTGGACCACACCGAGTTCCCCTGAGCGTCTTGTCCTTTTTCTCTGCCTCTTTCTCGCTCTTGTCTCTCATTTTTCTCAACGCCAGTCTTCCGTCGCTCCGTATTGTTTTTAGACGGCTACACACAGTCTGAGTTTACTTACACATGCTGTGCTTGAGTAGGTGAAGCCACCCAGAACGTGCTCCTTTCAGTCCAGAACCTTGTTATTACATGCATGTGGGGAACAGGGGTGGATCCAGGACAGTTGGGGTGGCCAAGGTGGTCTGGGATGATCTTAGTTTAGTGACAATGAGCAGATTAGTGGATGCTGGCAGTGGGCACTTACCCCTTGGCATCAGTGGTAAACTGAGGTATATATTAATATAAATGTCATCACCAGATCTTCATTAAAGTTATTCACCATCGTTTGAAGCAAACGATTTCATATTTTGGAAGTGTCAGTTAGAGGGGAAGAGGTGCTGATACTGATGCTGGACAATGCCCAGTTGATCCAACCTGCTGGAAGGTTGTAGAGTTCTTCCTTACAGGAAACAGGCTTGATCAATGCACTCAACCTACACATCTCTGGAGGCTCTGTCTCAGGGCTGTTGCCTGACCCTTGGGCCATGCTGGCGTTTTATCACAGAGGAGTTTTCTCCCACACCCCTTTCATCATATACGAATTGCCCCCCTCTCTCTGATTTCTCCACAGACCACAGGGAACCTGCAGCTGCTTGCTAAGAGGTCTAGCAGATTGGCTAATGTTGAACAAACCACATCATTTACGTCTATTTTATGCTTGGCCTCCCGAACCTCGTCCTGATCACAAGATGCTTCGCATCCCGAAAAGGCTAGCACAGGGCTACCACACAGATGGATGTCTTTTATTCTTCCTCCCCAGCACCCCCACCTCCTTCTCCTTGCTGTAATTATTTGTAAATGGTGCCAGTAGGGCCCTACAGAGTGACCCAGACCAGGCCTGTAGATGTGCTGCCCATATGTGTGTGCAAATTACGAGGAGGCATCATTAGGCCTGTGCATCATGCTAACGAGTGGGAGGAGAAGGCCGGACTGAGAGAGCTTGAGCTGTGGGCAGAGGCGGCATTGATGGTGGTCCTTCCCCGTGATTCTAACAGTGCCCCACATTCGGCCCATCTGTTCCCACTCGGCCCGCCTGGCTCCCTGTCAGCAAGGCCTCCGCTGTGGAGGGCTTCTACAGCCTTATGCTGGCCAAATGAAGTGGGACGTTCCAGCAGCATTGACCTGACCCCTTCCAAAGGCCCACAGCAAACATTCAAAGAGCATTTTGCAACAACTGTAAGGACCCATCGACAGGTCCAACCATCTACTGTTGCATCAATGCCCAAGGGGCACCACTGTTATGCCATTGGGAGGCACTCAGTCCATTCTCAGTATACCTTCAGTACGGCGGCATAAGAACATCCTATAAAGTTAGTGGTTTCTGAGATAGTGCCTCCACCATGCTTCACAGGTACCCTATTATCATGGACATCAGTCACATCATGTCCTTTGTCCATGATGATGGTTTTACACTGGTGTGCAGTGATCCCTGTCACATGGCTTCTGTGACCCAAACCAGAGTTGGTTATTAATATGACTGTATTTTCCTGCATTAACACACTAGTATATGTTATCAAATAAACTGATTAGGAAGGATGACTCTACCGTAGGAATCAAGATGGAGTTTGTGGCAAAACAAAGGATTCAACAAACTCTTAGCCATCTTGCAAAATACCTCACAATCCCTATGCACAACATTGTAAAAACAGAATCACATTCAGGGGCTGATACAGCTGTGTTGTGTTTTAAATAGCAGTCTGTGAGATCTTCATTAAGGATCTACAACATGTATCCAAAGGTGTCAAAAGTATTCATATTCATTACTCAGGTAGAAGTATAGATAATTGGGTTTAAAAAGACTTCAACTTAAGTATCAACTTAAGCTTTTTACTCAAGTAAAAGTATAAAAGTACTGGTTTTAAAAACGACTTAAAGTATAAAAGTAAAAGTAATGTAAGGAAAACAAACACACAACTTAGTCTGTGCCACAGGGGCATATAGTGCACAACAATTTAACTGAAATAGGCTGTTCATCAGCTGATCAAAGGTTTAAAACCTTAGCTCAAAAAACCCGAAAACCTCCTCAAAACAGAAATCAAAGTGTCAAAAAAAGGACTCAGGAATGAGTAGCTCCACTATTTTTGTTGATCACTTCAAACAGTCGTTTAGGCTGCTTAATGCAAGTGTTTTCAGGAGGCTAGTGGGAACGTTGCTCCAAGTGTTGAAGATGGCTTCACAAAGGGCATCCACTGTCTGGAACTGAGGTCCATTTTTGTAAACTTTCCTTGCCATCCATCCCCAAATGTTCTCAATCGGATTTAGATCAGGGGAACATGGAGGATGGTCCAAAAGAGTGATGTTATTCTCCTGGAAGAAGTCCTTTGTCAGGTGGGCATTGTGAACTGCAGCACTGTCCTGTTAAAAAACCCAGTCATTACCACACAGACGAGGGCCCTCAGTCTTGAGGGATGCCCACTGCAACATCTCCACATAGCCAGCTGCTGTTTGATGCCCCTGCACAACCTGAAGCTCCATTGTTCCATTGAAGGAAAAAGCACCCCAAATCATGATGGCGTCCCCCAACTGTGCCGTGTAGAAAACATCTCAGGTGGGATCTCCTTGTCATGCCAGTAACGTTGGAAGCCATCAGGACCATCAAGGTTAAATTTTTTCTCATCAGAGAATACAACTTTCTTCCACCTGTCAGTGTCCCATGTTTGATGCTCCCTTGCAAAGTCCAAAAGGCAATTTTGTGGCATTGAAGAAGACGCGGCCTTTCAAGATGGTTTTTGTTTCTGAAGCCCTTCCCTGACAGATGCCGTCTGATGGTTAATGAGCTGCAGTCAGCACCAGTAATGGCCTTAATTTGGGTAAAGGATCGTCCCATGTCTTGACGGACAGCCAATCGGATCCTGCGGCTCAGCACTGGTGAAATTTTTTTGGGTCTACCACTTGACTTTTTTGTTCCATAACCCTCAGGATCATTTAAAAAACTCAAAACGACTGTCTTTCTGCGTCCAACCTCAGCAGTGATGGCACATTGTGAGAGGCCTTGCTTATGCAGCTCAACAATCCTACCACGTTCACAGTCAGTGAGCTTTTTGCTTTTGCTATCAGGAGGTCTTGACAGTGTAAACACTTGACAGAAAATGACATGGAATCCACATGTTTGTGCAGATTTTGGTTTTAAAAGGCTATGGTCTTAAACTTTTGATCAGCTGAAAAAATCATGTTTGAGTGAAAATGCAGTTTTCAAAAAAGTGGCTGCTTAAAACTTTTTGTCTCTTGTGCCGATTTCTTCAGTTAGCATTGTGAAGCTCTATTTAGAACCTTCTTAAGATCCAATAGTGCAAAATGCAAATTCTTGCTATTTTTTAACTGGTCTTAAGATTTTGATCAGGAGTGTATGTGTAGTATGGGCGGCACGGTGGCTTAGTGGTTAGCATGTTCGCCTCTCAGCGCTGAGGTCTTGGGTTCGAGTCCACATCTGAGCAGAGTTTCCACGTTCTCCCCGTGTCTGTGTGGGTTTCCTCTGGGGACTCTGGTTTCTTCCTACAGTCCAAAAACATGAAGATCAAAAAAAAATTACCCTGGTGCATATGAATGTGTATGTGTGTGTGTATGTATGTATGTCTGTGTATGTATGTATGTTTGCCCAGATATGGTTGGCACTCTGTCCTGGGTGATCCCCCTAGTGCTCGATGCAGTCCTCCAGGTGGACGGTCGCTTCCGGTTGAGAGTACGCTGTGCGCAACTGGCTGCCACTTCTCACCGGTGTGTGTTATTGAGTGTGTGTAAATGTAGTGTGTTGATTGTAA
>BRDA01068882.1:0-15121 GCA_036984385.1 Crenuchus spilurus
GACATGAGTACTCTGTTCTATCAAATTATTTTCATCACTCTACTGTACTATCTTGAAATTGATTATACATGACTTGAATGCATTTTTCTATAGTTATTTAACTTTTTGTGGAGATTCTATAAACTTTAGAACATTGTTTTGTACACATCACATTTACAAAAGGGCTCTTTAGAGAACCACAATGTTCTTTAATGTGGCATATCTTCAAAAACCCATTCCAAAGCCATATTTTTAAGTGTGTAGTTTTTTTCCTCTGCCCTTTCTTCTCATTGTCCTGTTTGGGGTTTTATTTCTTGAATCAGTTGAGATTTATTGCTAGCTGAGCCTTTGGTTTCTTCCTCTTAAAAATATGGCTGAAACCTCTGTCTTCACTTTGAGAAGACTGAAACCACACTGAAAGGCTTTAAAAATAATAATCAGCTTTACAATAGGGCTGGGTAGAGTGCAATCTGAGTCCAGTCGAAGCCCCTGGAGCTTATTCATCACCTCATCATAATATCTAAAGTAGGACTATTGGGTAAATATACACCTGTCAATCACCACATCTTTTTAATAAGGTCAAAATCCATTTTGAATCATGATACATGCCAGATTTTGTAAGTTATATCTCCTAAATATACAGCACACTTAAAAATAAAGGAGAACTTTTATATTGGTAAAGACCCTTTACATCAAGTGAAACCTTTTAAAGGTTCTTCACACTCACACTACTTTTACAGAAATGTTTCATTATGGAAGCAAAAGTGTTTTTTTCTATGGCACTGTTAAAAAAACCTTTTTGTAGCACCTTTATTTTAAGGGTGTATATTTTACCGATTGACATTTAAACTCTTAATGTTACCTGTATGACCCTCTTTAGACTAATCAAAATTTTAAAGAGCAAAACTTTAGTGTAGTATATTATGGCAGGATATGAAAGTACTGCATTTAACCCATCATTACAGTGAAACACATTCACACAATAGTAAACACAATAGAGGGTAGTGAGCACACATGCCCAAAACAGTGGGGAGCCCTACCCAAGGCCTGCAGGGAGCATTTGGGGTTTAGGTGTCTTGCTTAAGGGCACTTCACTCACATCCTGCAAGAAGATCAAACAGCAAACATCCAATCACAGGTTCCTGACCACCAGTCTACTGCTGCACTCAAAAATATGAATGAGAAAGCTCATAACACTCAACATGGTGTCTCTTTGCAGAGAATGTCCAGCAGTTGGTGGTCAGGTGCCTGGCTTAAGGGCATGTTGGCCATGTCCTGCTGGTTCAGGGGATCAATCCAGTTACCTTATGGTCCCAAGCTCACTTCCCTAAGTTTCAGGCCACAGCTACCTCCACAGTAAAGCCTTCAATGCCTCCATAAGACTTGGAGTGTAATAATCTCTTGTGATTAATCTCTTTTCAGGGCAATTTTATTTCATATGAAGGCTTACAACTAGTGCCAAAATGATTTGTTGAGACTATTATAATTTATGTTCTGATTATAGTGTAGAACTTGAGCAGGAAGGCTAATGTTACTCTCAGTAGTCACCTAAAAAGTCTGTTTGTTTTCACCAATATACATTACAAAAACTTATTTTAATCCACTCAATCTATTTCCAAATCTTAATTAAGCTCTTCTAGTCTGTCATTAGTGATGACTTACTGTTATCTGTAAACGACAAAATCTTGTATAGCTGAATATAACATGACAGTGACTGCAGTGAATAAGGATCCTGATCCAAAATGATTCTATGAGCCCTGGTGCTATCTGAAGTGCTGGCAAGCTTAAAACAAATTATATTGTCCTATATCACATTAACTAGCCTCTGAGATCATAATTATAAACTAGATGTTGGTAATTTTTTACAAAATTGTCTTGTCTATTTAGGTGACTATTGAGTTCTAGTGTGTGTTAGTAATGTCAGGCCTTTAGTTCTAAACTAAAGAAGCTAAATTTAGACTCCAATGATGTCTTGGTTGATCAAGTATACGTGGAAAAAATGAACATTGTAAAATGTAAATCTAATTTCTATGTGAACCTTCTTCTAGGTGAAGCATCGTTTATGTAGATGCAATGCTCAGTTACATCTACATCTCAGCATGTGAATGTGTGTATTTACATTGGCATTTGTTCCTGTGCCAAAGAAATCAGTTAGCACAATGAACACTGACCCTTGATTTGTCCACTGAGAGCAGATGGCACTGAAGCGTTTTGAAGAAGGAAATGAGCTTGTACGGGAAATGAATTCACAGCACTGTGAAAGATGGTCATGGGTTCATGATTTTAATGGACATACAGGCTGTGCAGATTCTTTTGATCCTTTGTGCCAAGTGTTGGACTAAGATGTGCCATGAATTCAGATGTGCCGTGACATACAGCGTCTCACCTTGAAAAAAAAGTGTCTCCATTTATTGCCAATATTTCTTACAAACTAATCTCCTGTGAGTCTTATCAAGAAATGAGAAAAAATAAGAGCAGATTGCTTCTGTTATAAAGGAAGCATATGGATGTTGCACCATGGTCTCCAAAATTAGCATTGACCTTCTGATATCTCCAAATCTGTGGAAGAATCCTAAAGCCTAGAGCTACTGTCTGGTCCCAAATTAACATAGTTATTACAGATTTCCTCTCAGGGGGATACTGAGATTAAAGCCAGGTATGTCATTCTTTTTAGCTCCTTGTAATTACTGCTGTAGTCTAATTATATCTCAAATCCCAGGAGTAACTATTTCATTAAAATGCTAATTCATACAAACAAATTAAAACTAATTGTGGCAGTTTAAAAGGAGCATAGCACTAGCATGTGGCCTGCCTGTTTTCTGTGCTTATACCTTGCAGCATGAACAGTTCTAGTAAAAAAGTAAAGCAGCACATGCCTGATGGGAATGTGTACATGCAAACTAAGCAAAGAAAGTCTCATGGGCAAATATTGGCTTTTCAACATGCTAAGAGGGCTTTTAAACTCACATTAATTATTCCTCACATTTGCAACGGCAGATCTGGAATCTTTCGGAAATGACCACACTAAATGTGCCATAAGGCTAAAATCAACAGCCAATAACACCAGTGAATTCATCAAAGGTCACATTAACTGAGAACACACAAAACCCACAAATTTTGTTGGCAGAAGTTAAAGAGCAAAAAATCCAGTTCAAGTTAGCAAAGAAATGAAGTTGCATTCAAGGTTGGACCTACTACTGTTAGATTTGGCATAAAGGTCTGCAGCATCTATGAATAAATGTCTTTTTACAGCATAACAAGGCTTGTTATAATTGGCATTTGATGTGCTGAGCTAATGTATTTAGTCCACGGTCCAAATTAGGAAACACAAACAATGTTTAGAATAAAACGCCCATTGACTGTTAAAAGGGACTCCAACCACCATGGACAGAGCCAAGCATAGCATGTATCTTTATCTCAGCTTGACTGCATGACCAATGTTATGGCAACTGGAAGCAATGGTTTGACTAACATAATTATTGTACAGTCAGTTCACTGTATAGTGATTTTTCACCAGGGAGATGAATGTTCTGTGTTTAACAAAGACACGGTAAGTGGAATCTGTCAGTGAGTCATTTAATGCTTTGATGATTTAAATCGGTCAGATATATGTGTCATGCACAGGACTGCAGCAAAAGAAACAGGAGAACGTGATGAATATGATATGCATAAAGCTACATTCTAAGCAAAAAAAGGTTCTACAATTAAAAATAGCAAAACCCATTTTGGTAATTCTACTTTAGGATGCCAAGATCTTTAAAGACATATGTCAGATTCTTCTTTAATGTCTATAAAATGCATTCTTAAATTTTCTTACTTCAAATCATTTTTCTACTATGAAAATAATAAATAATAGTAGTAGTAGTCTCAACTTTACTATTTTTCATTTAAAAAGAGCCAATATAAATTGTTCTAATTTACTTAATCAGTAATTTACAGATAGACATTCTGACTATTATCATAATTTAACTTTTGTTGATTTTCTAAATGAGCAAAAGTAAACACACCCTTCACAAAGAAGTAACTTTTGTAGATTTTAATGCATAGTTGCATAGTTACTGTTTATTTATGGAATTGAACATATTGAGGAAAAATATATAAAAGCTATGCCTTTTTAAATTATTTACAGACTTAACATTTAAACCAATTTGCTAAAATGGCTAACATGCCATCAGACCCTGACATATCGAGCCATGAACAAGAACTCTGAAGGTGTCCTTTTGTATCTGGTAACAAGATAACAGAAGCAGGTAATTCCTATGAATTACAAGATGGAGCTGCCACTACAGTTTAAGTACATCCCACAAATGCTGAATAGGATTCAAATCTGGGAAACTTGGAGGCAGGTATTGACCACTGCACAATGAGAGCATCCCACAAGCTTTTCAGACTCAGTCTTCAGGCCACACTCAGTGCCTCAGGTCTGCAAGTTTGTGTATTTTTGTCTACAAGAGTTGAGACTTTACTTACAATCGAACATATACCAGACCTTCATCTGAACCACTGTTATGAGCTAATCAATATTATTCATTTCATCTGTGTGTGGTATTAAGGCTGCATTTCAGATATTCAACAACATATAATCCAACAAGTGGTGTCCAAACTTTTGCATGCTACTGTATATACAATAATGTAATAATGTTAATTTATGCAATACACTGTATAACAACTGATCATCAATATCTTGTGAAAGCTCACTCATAATTGCAAAGATAGACATTAAATGAATGGCAATCAAATTTTAAATAGTTAAATAGTTATTCAAATAGTTAATTTGTCATTGTAGTGTTTAGAAAACTGTCAGTAAAGAAGCAATCAGGCTATTTTTTATGTACAAATATTCAACAAATCATCAGCAATATGCATAATGGCAAATGAAAATAACGTACATCCTCACTTCACCGACCCTAGGGGCTAAGCTTGATAAATGAAAGCACCCCTGTGTTCTCTTATGCCATTCTGAATATAGAACATGCTCCCAGCATTATCTGAGCAAAACTCATTTAGAGTTTAAGGTGACAGTGACTGCTCTTCTGTGCATTCCTCATCTTAATGGGTGCTCTGGAGCAAAGGAAAGTAAACAAACTACAGTGAGCCAGCATTTGCATAACTGTGACATTAATTGTGTACTGCAGAGTGTACTATGAGAAATAGCTGTGGGAGACAAACACAGACTTGAGTGTGAGGGAACTTAAAGGAGAAGGTTATCTATTTCTGACTTTATTGTACCTTTGGGCTTCTTAAAGGGCATTGCAGTAGAAGTTCTCCTGTGCTTTGGCCTCATTCTTGTATCTATAGACCATCTAGGCCACAAACATTATATAATCACAATTATTTTCCACAGTTACTAGATGTCATAATCACATCATATCATATCAAAGTGAAAAGGATGCACTTTCATTAGGTGAGATTAACTGATGAAATCAAAGAAGTCCAGACTTGTTAGCTTTAATTTTGCAATAGTATTTAAATATGATTACAATTATATAAGGAATAATGGCTGCTGAGGTGTCCTGTTATACAAATTAATGGATGAGATGGAGGCATAGACACAAAGCAGAATAGAGTTACCTCCACCAAGTTCATTAATTTGGTACAAAAGGGCACCTCAAAGGCTGTTATCCCAAATACACTCCAGACAATTTGTGTATTTATGTACACAGAAACATGTGGACAAATCTAAAATCATATTGACCACTTTTGCAAATTTTGTTATTGACTGTTGAATAGAATAGTACACTATTCTATCACAGGCTGTCAATTAACCAATGTTTATTATGGCTGTTATAGTTACCATTTAGAGTTTCCAGGCCATTGACATAGAATGGAGATAAACTTTTCTACTTTACAGATGATCCATTCTACATAAGACAACAAAAAAGAGTATTTCTCACCTCCAGCATATAAACAAGATTTATTACACAATTAATTATAACCATTATATACATTAAAGGACTTAAAGGCATACATGGTTGTGATCATGTGATCATATGATTGGTTGAAAATGGAGAAGACTCATAATTGGTTGAACATTATTATAGTCACGTTGTTAGAAGGCCCAAGGTTAGCTACGTTGGCCTGTGACAAAGAGACTAAACAGAGGATAACTCAGAGACTTGTTAATCAGATGCTATTGTCACGGAGTTATAGGCAAGGCCTCTGAAGTGTAATCTAAACAATCTGTTTATATGATGTACACAGGTCTCAGTCTTCACTTCTGATTTCTTCTGTTTGCCTAATATCAGAAAATGTACAAAAAAAGTAGATTATGCACTTGATGAACACTTTTTCATTAAATTCAAACCATTACAGAATAGATCATCTTCTACGTATAAAAACAAATGTGATAAATGAACAGTTTACTTGAATTTCTGAATCTTTAGTTATGATTATGATTTCAAAAACATGCTTTTTATAACTGTCAATAGCTTCAGGGTCTAAAGGGTAAAAAATCAAATAAGCACCACTGAGTTTGACGTGGGAGTGGGAACTGTCTAGCAGTTGGTACCTTTATGCCATTAAAGTTGAAGGCTTTAGATGAATGACACTTTAGTTGAAAGCTTTGCCCAGAACTTTGCACAAGAAAATGACTTCTACACAATACCAGACCACAGTGAGCAATAGCTTGATTTTAAGGGCTATAATGCTACGCATGGCTAAGTCCACTAGGGATTGTTAGGCTTAGAGTTATGGAAAGCTAAACACGCTAAAAGGTCCTGGCTCTGCTTATCTTGGACAGCATATACTTAAATGAATGGCACTGATATTTTGCTGGTCTTATAACCACCCATGTACACACTTATACATATTTGCCAAACCTTTCACGCAAGGTACTTTCGTTTATGATTAATATGGCACAGTTTCCTGCATTTTCAAATCATTTGTTATATATAAAATGGTAATTAACAGTGACATACATTTCAGAGGTATGGGTTTCTGTGTAGCTGCCTAACTGCTGGCTTTCAGTGTTTATTTACTTCTCTGAGCGAGCTGTACTATATGTTTCAATATAATAATAGGAACAAAAAGAAAACAATATAAATATATTTTTTTCTTTATTTTTAGTGTTCTGTGGATAGAACATAATGCCATTATTTATATTGGTCTGGAGCTCAAAATAATTGACTGTATTGATTTAATTAATCAGAATTTTAATTGATTCTGATTTAAACCAGAAGTGGGTGTGGCCTAATTTTCAAGTTTAAGTTTATAGTTTAGTCTAACAACATAATTTTCTGCAACATAATTTTAAATGTCTAATTTTTAAGTCATTAAAAACCTACACAGTGCAAAAAAGAAAAAAAGGAAAGTTAATATTATGCTTCCTGATTATATCTACATTTGTATCTGTTTAGAAAGCATCATCTGTTAATTCTGGAGCCGAGGCCTTTGATCCCCTGGGCAGGTCATGACTGAAGTGCTCTTGAGCAAGGCACCTAACCCCTAACTTCTCCCAGGGCACTGTGGATAGGTCTGCCCACTGCTTCCGGGACATGTTCTCACCAAGCATGTTCACCAGTGTGTGTGTGTTTCAGTGCATGCATGAGTTAAATGCAGAGGTCAAATTGAATCAAAGTTGAATCTAATCAAATAAATAAATAAATAAACAAATAAACTGGGGCGGCACGGTGGCTTAGTAGTTAGCATGTTCGCCTCTTAGCTCTGAGGTTTCGGGTTTGAGTCCCCATCTGAGTGGAGTCTCCATGTTCTCCCCATGTCTGGATTTCCTCTGGACTCCAGTTTCCTCCCACAATCCAAAACCATGCAGGTCAGGTGGATTGAGTACTCTAAATTGACCGTGTGTGTGTAGGTGTGTGTGTGATGGATCGGCGACCTGTCCTGGGCTTAGTTGAATAGTGTAATGCCTTGCCCTGCACCCAGTGAGGAGGTAGGGAACTAACTGTGACCCTGATAAGGAATAAGTGGGTGTGATAATGGATGGATGGATGAAATAAATAAATTAATTCATAAGGCATCTAGGTCTGCTTACATTTCTAGTGTTGTCCATGCTGCTGAGGTTCAACATTATGATAATATGGAAATTTTCTGCATAAAACCATTTTGGGGGATCATCATCTGGCCAGTCTAATCCATAAAGGGCCACAAATCTTTGGCCCATCCAAGCAGGAGAGCACCTGACCAATTGTTTGAAGATAAGCCTGTTGATTAAAGACACAGAATCAGATTGCTTGGAGTGAAAAGCTGCAGCCACATGTTCTCTTTTTAGATAAGACCGGAGCACCTTGGGAATCTCTTTTGGTGTTAATTGAACTAATTTCAAAGGTTCTTTAAAAAACATCAACAAATGGCATGTTATGATGTTTGAGCTCTAGCACATCTTCTTAAATTAATAATGTAATTATAAAGCCCTTCATTAATAAGTCACGTTGAGTGTGGAGAAAAATAACAAAGGGGAAACACTCAACTATGGGTAGGGGTCCAACTGGTCCTACAACAGCTTGGCTTAATAATAAAATCGAGGAACATTAAATGGGTTCAAAGGCTGAATTTAGTCTATTTTTATGAGTAAAATTACAATGGTACAGTTCTGTGGTTTGTTGTTTTGCTGTTCTGAACTGTTCCATGTTCAGATTTAATACTGTTAGTGATGATGAGTCAGTGTCCTTTGGGACTCTTTACTGTGGGCTACATTAATTACTTCACCACTGCAGGATGAGGACACGAGCCACAACTATAAAGCTACACAGTCCATTCAGTTAGCCAACAGTCTTTTAGGCTTTGGTGGAGATAATGAATTCTAAAAGCAACACCAAAGGTTCTTTAATTGAATTAATGAATGGACAGACAGATGGATGGATTTATGGAAGGAAAGGTCAGACAGAAAAGGTCAGAGACTGAATGAAGCAAATAATTGAAAAAGAAAGTGATTGATTTAGTGACAGCACTACTAAGAATATCAAGAACAGTCCATCAATGTAACATTTCACTTTTCATTTCACTGAGACTGTGGAGGCATATCAAACTACATAAGAAAAAGTTTGGCTGAATCTCCCCAGTGAATACAACTCTCTCTATTGGTGTTAAAGCTCAAAAAAATACATCACGTCTACATGTTTGATCTGGCAGGGAACTGTGGCAACACAGAGAGTGTGGGCTAAAAAGGGATTTCAGCTAACTCAAGTACCTTTTGAACAACTTTTGAAGACCAAGAGCTCTGTGGAAAACTTGGGGAAGTTTGATTTCTGATCTAAATGCTGTGTTCTCAACTCAAATCCTACCAAGTTAATCAAACAACACTGTCACTGCCTACACAGCCTTGTCTTACACTTTAAATACACTGCCAGTTAAAAGTTCTCATTCAACTTTCCATTCAATGTTTTTCTTTTCCTTCAAGGTAAATGAATACTGAAGTCATCCAGACTATGAAGGAACAC
This sequence comes from Crenuchus spilurus, assembly GCA_036984385.1. Taxonomy (NCBI): domain Eukaryota; kingdom Metazoa; phylum Chordata; class Actinopteri; order Characiformes; family Crenuchidae; genus Crenuchus; species Crenuchus spilurus. The sequence continues at coordinate 9,375 of BRDA01068882.1, forward strand.
ATAAGGAATCATGTAGTAAATTTTAAAGTGTTAAACAAACCAAAATATGTTTTAGATTTTAGATTCTTCAAAGTAGACACACAACCGATGTCTCAAACACATTAAGAGACAAGAAATGCAAGTAATGAACTCTTGACAAGACTCAGCTGTTAACTGAAAGCCATTCCAGGTGACTACCTCATAAAGCTGACTGAGAAAATGCCAAGAAAGCTGTCATCTTAGCAAGAGGTGCCTACTTGAAGAATGTAAAAAATAAATATATTCTGGTTTGTTTACCACTGTTTTGTTTACTAAATAATTAAATATGTATTTATTCATAGTTTAGATGACTTTAGTGTTAATCTACAATGCAGACCATTTTTAAATATTGAAATACCACTGAATGTCCAGAAGGTATATTGACTGGTACTGTATTATGTGTACAAAAGTTACCAGCTGCTATGCTATACTAACTACTTTCAGGTGCAAACATTACTTACACAATGATGTGCATTAAGCTTGTATAGGTTCTGTAGTAAAGCCTTGCCAATATAATGAGACACTGTGGATCTGCCATACAAGAGACTAAGGTCACCATAAACAATGCTGTGCAACAGCTAGAGGAGTATAAAGTATCTCACTATTGAGCTGTCTAGCAGGGAACTGCTTGAGTATAACTGCATTTTTAAATGAATAGAACAAAAAGTAGTGAAACAGCTGCTCATTCATTGCTTCATCTGACATTAAGAGTTTTAAGAAAGTTTATCTTTTTGTAACTGTCTCTACTGTCCTGTTTCAACAAAATGTTGGAGCATTGCGATGAGAATTCATTGCATTCAGTAACAAGAGCATTAGTGAAGTCAGGATGTTGGCTGATCAACACTCCACCTCATCCCCAACTCCCCACCTCATCCTAAAAGTACTGGATGGAGCTCTATGATTCCAGAGATTACAGTTCCACTGCTCTACAGCTCAATGCTGGCAGGATTTATACTCCTCTAGGCAACACCTGTTCATGTTATTCTGTCAAGAGAGTCCTATTCTATTGGCAGTACTTCTCTACAGAGACTAGACAAGCTGTGTGTGCATTTGTACATCTGTGTCAGCAATGGGTGCAGCTGAAAGTAGCTGAATGCATTCTTTAGAAGGGTGTCCACAAATATTTGGACATGTTGTTTATTGTTAAGTGTCATAATGTTGATTACAGTATGGTGTCAATATGGATATTATTTCTCCAGAATCTTCTATTTGACTATTTATGCTTCTTATTGACTTTTGATTGTATTTGTCCATCTTATTGTTGTCCATTCGATTCCAAGCTTAATTGTCTTTTCTAACAATGTGGTTTCTATAAATTACCTATTAAAATAAAGTTTCTTTTTCTGTTCTGCAAGATGTGGACATGTTTTTGTTATGAAGACAGTGTTCCTCTGGTTCATGTTAGGTATGGTTGTTCTCTCAAACTTATAGCTGAATGATGAATGTATTTTTACACACCAGACATTACTCTGCGTATTCAGTGTTTTAAAAAATGGTGCTGTGCTTCTCGGCCACTTGAGGGTTTTAAATGATAAGCTGCATTAATTTCTGAACGCTTCACTTTGCTTGTGGTCTTTGTATCCTGTGCAGCTGTGCAGTCAGGATGGTAAAAGCAGGCCTTTGTTTATGCAGGCATCCATAGTGTCTCTGCATCTTTTTAATCCAAGGAATTATGACTCGTGAAAGTATCTGTCCAGAGAAGGAAGGCAGTAAAAACAAAAAGCAGGCCGTGTTTTCACTTAAGCGACTAAAGGGGATCGTTTCTGAAAACCAAGAGAACATTCCGTGTGAACAGTCTGCATTCTCATGTTTTCCTTTAACCATATTTCAGGTCTATATTCTCACTTGCTCTATCATCAGTTCCTGAGTGGGGCAATGAAAATATTTCATTTAAAATATTTTCAACTCACAGATAAATTAGAGCTGGAAGCCGAACCACTGTTGAAAAGTATATTATTACATAACATCTCAACAAGATGTGTAGTTTAATCCTTTATCCTCATAACAGTCCACTTTTTTGTAATATAATAACACATGCTAACAATTTACTGATAAACACAAAGACAGGAGTTTTTCCAATTTCCACTTTTTTCCCAGGCTGCACAGCACTAAAGGGACATTATGTATATTCATCTTGCAAATCCCTTCACCAGAAATGCACAGCTCTATTTGTTTGTGACTTACATCAACATTATTCAACATTTTTCCAGCCTTTTTTTAAACACTTCTTCCAAAATGATGGTTTGAAGTAGTTCCTCAAAACAATAAAAATATAATAAAAAAGAATAAAAAATAAATAAATAAGAGGTTTGAGCATTTATGTCTTTGTAATGTGTCTTAGCAAATAAGAAAGTAACCAATCTCTGAATATAAGGAGTAGATGCTGGATATTTAAGAGGTTAAATCCTCAGGGTTATTATTGTCACTCCCCCCCTCTGCCTCCCTGTCCTCGTCACGTTTTCCGTGTATGTGTGGCCTTGTGTATGTGTTTAGGTTGGTGTCGTGTAACCTTTTCCCCGCTCTGATCATGTCATCATGTCCTTGTCAGTGCTTTCACCTGTCTTGTGTCTGGTCTCATCACACACCTCTGCTACTGCTTTCTCCCCTCTGATTACATTGTTATTTAAGCTCGTGTTTCGTGTCAGTGTTTGTCGGATGATTGTTCCCTAGTGCTTGGTGTTCTGCCACTACATCTTCTTTGCTTTATGTTTTACCCACAGTGTTTTGTTTAAGTTGTGTTTTTGCTTTTTCAATAAAACCTTTCGTTTGGACACCCACCAGCTGCTTCCTTCTACCTGCCTCTGCTACACAGTTATATATATATCTTTATTACATCTTTTAATCTTATTTTAAACCTGTTTTTTGATATGGATTTTTATTAGATTGTCCACTTTTATGTAATTCCTTATGTTCTGTGATTGTTGTTTATTTACTGTTTTATTGTACAGTGTGGTAAAACTACCTAATGATGGGCCCTTTAAGGAGTTTGGTAAGTAGTTTAATATTTAGATTCATAGAATGTGACACAAGTTTTGCTGAGCATCGACTTTCAGACTGATGAATCTCTTTGAATCCCAGCAGCAGCGGCTTGATTTACTAATCAAATATAACAAGCAGTCATAACAGGCAGAATTTATGTCCTCTTGAGCGCAAAACAACACAACATAACTCTGCTCTAAGCACCCTTTTCAGGATCATGCCGTTTCCGAAGCAGATCCCACTGCTTGGTTTATTTGACGCTTAGACCACCAGCATAGCTGAAAATGACTCACAGTGAGCAAGAAACCTCAGATGTCTAAACGTTCACACTCTTCTTTCCAGCAGCAATGTGCACTCGTATGTGAAGCTAATCATGCCTTCATCTTTAAACACAGCTTTCTAATTCATAAAAGAATGAGAGAATGCTAAGGGTTACACATGTACACACAGGAATTCAACTCACACAAAAGATGACTCATTTACTAATTAAACTGTTTTGTTTCAAAGGCCCTGAGCATCTATCATGTGTAACTTATATACACACTCGTACAAATACAGAGCTTCCTGCCCCTCCGTTTGACTCTCAGGCCATTGTCTATAACAAATGGTACACACATGTTCTAGTGTGTTGACACTGTGGGATAAGCAAGGTGTCTCACACATGTGAACAGCAGTTCTTTGGTCTAATGTGGAAGAACAGCTATTATAGGTCACAGATGTCCTTCCCATGGTTCATTTGGTGTTGATGTAGTATTAACTCAAGTGTTTTAGCTAACTGAATGATGATTTATGGTGAGTGCACATGACTGAGGGAAGCTTTTTTTTTTACACAAGATATGCACGCATGCACACACGCACACACACACACACACACACACACACACACACACAACACTACCGCTCAAAAGTTTGGGATCACACATTAAACTGAACATCTGTGACAACCTGGACTTTTATTTCTGTGTGTTTTTGTTTTGATTTGATGATAAAATCCACAAATTCTGCTGCATCAGATACTCAAACATTTATGTTAGAAGAGTGAGGTAGGACAGAGTCATGTCCAGTGATGTCTCACACACAATGTGTTAAACTTCTGGTGGAGATTAAACAGCTGTAGCAAAGTTTCTAAACTCACCATCAACAACTTGTGAACTAAACACAGTGACACTGTCCTACCTCACCTTTCTACCAAAGAAGACCGAGCAACCCAGAGAAGCAGCATCTGTGAACTTTATTATAGTCTAGAAAAAAATAATAATAAAAAAAAATAATAATAAAAATAATAGGGCCCTTCTGAAATAAAAGTATAGACTGTCATCGAAAATCCTGGGTGATCCCAGACTTTTGAGTGGTAGTGTATATATATATATATATATATATATATATATATATATATATATATATATATATATATATATATATATATATATATATGTATACACTATATGCAGTATCCAGGCTGCTCTACTAAAACAATGTTTTAGTAAAAGATAATGTTTACATATAGAATATACTGTATATTTTTTATTTTTCTGCATCATTTAAGTGTCTTTTATGCTGTGTGAACATTACATAATGAATCAACTAATAGATGTGGCCTCAAATTACTTGAAATAAAACCTCTTAACATAGACTCACATTGAACATGTTTGTTTTCTTCTGTAAACATACCATTTTGGAGACTTCTGTATTTTTGGACAGATATGTTTAATAGGTGTGATGTACACTGATGCTGTGCTAATATGCTTAATATAAGGTTGGTCCTCACGTGCTGTCATAACAGCTCCACCCACCAAGGCATGGATCATCACAGATTGAGTAAACTTCACACTAGACCTCAAGCAGCTTGGATTGTGTGTCTCTCCACTCTTCCTCCTCAGACTCTGAGACCTTGATTTCTAAATTAAATGCAAAATTTAGTTTCAGTGATGGTTTGGGGAGTCATGTCATGTGCTGGCATTGGCCCACTGTGTTATATGAAGTCCAAAGTCAGCACAGCAATCAAGTCCAGGACATTTTATATAGAGCACTTCATGCTTCTCTCTGCCGAAAAGCTTTATGGAGATGAGGATTTCATTTTCCAGCAGGACTTGGCACTTGTCCACACTGCCAACACCTGACTTAATAACTACAGTATCACTGTGCATGATTGGCCAGCAAACTCACCTGAATTAAACAATGCAGAGGAGCTGAAGCCAGCTATCAAAGCAACTGGGGCTTCCATAACACCTCAACAGTGCCACACACTAATTGCCTCCATGCCATTGATGCTAAAATTCATGGAAAAGGAGCCCTGGGCAAGTAATAACAGCATATGCTCATACTTTTTAGCAGAACAACATTTATGCATAAATATATTCTTATATAATATTCTCACTTTTTTTAGATACAGATTTTTGCGTTTTCATTCATTCCATAAACATCAACATTAAAATAAATAAACACTTGAAATAGAACAGTAGGTATGTCATGTCATGTCATGTCATACGCTGTCATCACTTCACGGTGGTAGGCTGCACAGACGAGTCACTTGTTCTCAAAAGCCTGAATACATCTTTCTTCCTCTTTCTTCAGTGTCCAGGCTTCACATCCATATGTAGCTACTGGCCAGATCAAGACTTTCATCAGTCTTAGTTTGGTGTTGGTGCTAATTGACTTGCTTTCCCACATCTTTGTCAGTTTGACCATCACCAACATGCCCATGGCCATTCTTGTCTTCACTTCACTGGCACAGTCTGCAGCCTTTGTTA
>BRDA01068882.1:15131-91852 GCA_036984385.1 Crenuchus spilurus
TGTGTGTGTGTGTGTGTGTGTGTATATATATATATATATAATGAGTAGTTTTACAACATTTCCCACTTTCTGTTGTAAGAATCGATTCGTTGCTATGTTATGGTTTTTTCAATATTACCACGATATATGTCCACCTAGATTTTTTATCTTATAGTATCTTTTCAAGTAAATAAAGTCATTTAGTTAAGTTTTTCAATTTGATTATGTAATATATCTAAGTAACGTATGGATGAGAAGCCCAAAGGGGAGTGTGGACTAGGTCGACGACTCTTTAAACATGTCAGTCGTCGCACATCGGCAGTCCTGGCTGCTAGTGTGCAGTCGTACCAAGTTGCGCTTTTCTCATCACTTGTTCTCCTAAGATGTTGAATAAACATGGTGAGAGGTTACATCCTTGACCGACTCCTTGTCTTACGTTGAACCATGCTGACGTGTGATCGTCGGTCCTGACGGCTACACGCTGCTGACTGTACAAATTTCTCAGCAGCTGGATCAGGTGTGAGGGGAAACCCGAAGAGTAGGTATGCAATGAATCTATATAATGTATTAGTTTAACTTTTTGAATTGATTTACTGAAATAAATGAACTTTTCTATGATATTCTATTTTTTAGATCCACCTGTATATAGCACCATTATAACTTTTTTGGTATTGTATCGTTGCTTAGCTAAGAATGTTGTCTTTCACCCTTTACAACATTTTGATGAGTAATATATATATATATATATGTGTGTGTGTGTGTGTGTGTGTGTGTGTGCATATTATTTTCCCATTATTATTTTATTTCATAACTTAAGCAAATCCAGAGCTAATTATAATATGAAATATACAACATGCTATGCTAGAGATGTTGGGTACAACATGCTGTACATAGAGGCAAGTTAGTGATTTTATTGGTTACGGTTCTATGAAAGGTCTTTACATTGTAGGTTAAGTTGTTCCTGTGCTGACCTTTGAAGTCTTTGTACCTCGCCTCTGTGTAAGTTCACACAAGGCATGAGTCTTTGATGTAAAAGATCAAACCTGGCTTTCATGTTCGTTTAATACTTCCTTCAGGTGTACAAACTGTTACTGCTAAACACAAATTAAACAAATGATTACCTTATGATTTTAATGAAGATTAAAACAAATGAGCTGCTGTAATTATTGTTCTGAAAAGATTATCCAATTAAATTAGTCAGGTTTTTTTTATTTTTTGTCTTCACTACATTCCTGGTTTAACTTTCACTGAAACTGAGGTCAATAAAGCCTAAAGTACAGTATCATTCATGTCATGTTCTTTAAGACTTCTCTTCACTCTTAAAGATAATGGCTCCTAAATGGCTCTTGGTTTCAGTATTTTAGGAGAAATCTTTATGGAGGGTCTTTAAAATATCCTTCATTTGCATGATAGTTATTAAAAAAAAGATGTTTTATTGAAATATGTTTTTAAAGAGTGAAAGGTGAAGGTCACTGCATGTCAATCTGTATGTCTGAATCATCCTATAGTCATCTCAAACTGTATTAAAATAAACAGATAAATATAACTATAAAAAAATTTATAAAAATAACTTTTTACTGATTTTTTACTCAATTACCCCAATTTTACCTAATTAAGCCTGAACATTTTAAATAGATCTGAAATGTCACTTTATGAGTAATTAACATAAAATGTCATTTTATCATTTTTTAAAATTAAATTATTGTCAGACAGGTTGTAGGCAGGGGGAGATGGATTGCACTGGGTATCAAACACAGGCAAGGTTTTATTCCAAACTCAAACAAAACAAAGACTATGGCTATGACTTGAAACAAACATCTACCCTTGACTGTGGTGACAAAACATGATGTGGTAATATACAATGACTCTCAAAGACTGTGGAAACATGAGGGAGCAAATAATAGCAAACATTGATTAACATAATGAGATGGCAGGGCTGTACAATGATGTGACATAACTGTGGATGCAGACATGATGTGAACAAGACCAGTGGAAAACAAACAAATAGAGCACATGGAGACAGGGTGGCTTTTGGGGAAACGAAAAACAGAATGCATGTGACAGGAATGAACTTTTTCACAATGTTCTAAATTTTTGATGTGGCACTGTACATCAGCATCAATATTATAAAGTTAGATACAATGTATAAGTAAGTCTTTCACCAAAATTACTTTTTTCAATGTGATTAAATTAAAATCTGAGGATTTTTATTTTTATAGATAGTTTTTAATGATTTTTCTATCACCAACATCTCCTTCACTAGTGGTCAGATGTCTAGACAGGGCATTTTCAGAGGACCATCTGCACTGATTAAAACATGCTGGTGTGTTTCTGATGCTAGAGAATAAAACCCCGAGTCCTGCTGTGCAAACTACACAAGAGCAAACTCTTAAAACCCACAAGAGGCTGAAACCTGTGTAGAATTTTTATGTACTCTAATTCAATTGTGGGTATAAATCATAACATACGGTTTGTGGGTATTGAACTTTCAATGTCTTGTCTGTCTTGTTGAATTTTCTTACAGTTGCCAAGACAGTCTGAGAAGTTTCATAAGGCCACAATGTAACTCAAAAAGTCTGAGAACACTAAAAACCCGCTCTTGCACACTGAGCTAGTGCCATGCAGAACTGACCGTAAATCAACCTTTGATGATTTCCCAGTTCTCTACTGGGGAACATGCACAAGACTCAGTATTGTCATATTTTTTAGAGTAACATTGCCAACCTGCTTCATTTTATATATACAAATCTGGAACTAAGTAGAAAGACCTCCCATCATTCTAATATATGTATCATATATATTTTCTAATTCAGGAGTGGCCCCACACTGTGAAAAACACAAGTCAAGTCTAACAAACATGTTGGGAAATAATATTGAACAATGGTGAACAGTGACCGTGGTGGTGGTCCCTTACAGTACCATGTTCCACCCAACAACCTATAGGTAGAGTATTACCTTTAAATATTTTGTCACCCTTGTAGCACACCTATGCAAAGTCTGCCCCTTTTTAAAAGCTAAAATGATATCCCTTGATAAATAACCACAAATTAATGTAAAATAGAAAGAGTTCATAATTAGAAGTAATATTATTAGAAATAGATATTTTGAATTATCCCCCAAAATAGAAACTCTGAAACTGTGCACAAAAATAAGTAAATATATGTAATTGTAGGTGTCATGCTAAACTACCTACATACATGAGCTTCATCTGCTCAACTGGTCTGGTGTATAGCAAAACAATTGCAAGTCACGATACACACTGATTTCATGATGATGAATCAGTGTGAAGAATTACATGTTGATTTTAAGAATACTGTTGTATATGAATATGACTTCACATTTGATGCCAGACCTTTATCTCAGCTGTTCATGCAAGCAGATACCTCCTCAATGCCAACTAGCAAACATAGCGCAGATCTAAAGCAGCTCTGCACTTCTTTAGGCCTGCTGATGTTTTGAAAGCTAAATGTTTTGCACATGCTCAGATCTCAATAGAAACCCAACCCGAGGGGTCTTGAAACTTGGCTGTGCCAGCTGGAAAAATGTTAAGCTGAACTGTGATGAAAGCAAAGCTTGAGTTCACATCCAAATAGTAAATCTGCCAAGCTTTAACTCAAATATAGTGGACATGACTGAGCACCTATCTGTGGATACTTCAGCAGGATTAAGGATGTCAACAGGATGGGTGGCTCATCAATACACACAGCAATCATCTCTATTATCCTTATTCCTCAAACTCAGTGGGACCAACAGCAAAAAAAAAAAAAAAAAAAACTCTGGGAAAATATTAGATTTCAGATGAATATGAAATGCTCTGGACCATTTGGCTTCTCAACAATTGGTAGAGCTCCAAACCACAACTGCGGGTGCGTTCTATCAGAGTTAAGATCAGAACGTCATAGGCCTCAGGAGCATACTGGTCCCAGATCCACTGAAGCCTATTTTCAGATTAAGCTTCTTAAATGCCTGGAGAGATGAATAACAGTGCTGGCCTGGCATGCTGGGGACTACCTAGGTCAGCTACTGCTGAGGGCCAGGGTCTTCTGAGCCAAGCCAGCACTGTCAAATACAAGTAAAACAATCTTTTCCGATATAGGCTATGTCGCGCCTTTGAGTGCAGCCTTTGGTGTCACATTTCTAACACTTGCATTTCTTTCCTTCTGAGTGTCCATACCTATTAATAACATTTTACAATCCCTTTCGACACGTTGGTGTGGTATAGATGCCAGAGGTCTTGCCGAAGGTGGAGGCTGCTTGACAATGCTTCAGATTTACATGATGGATGAATGTGGTGGCTGGCTTTGATGGCTCGTCTGGTCTAATGGTTCCCTCAGGACCCCAATCAGACTCTACTGGAGCAGCGTGGATGAATAATGAGCTACGTGGCCACGCAGAGCGGCCCAATGGGGAAACCCACAGCAGCCTGTGCAAGTGACGCAGCAGGCCACATTCAGAAAGACAATATACATAATAGGCAGTGAAAGGAAGAGAAAGCCAGGTGAGCATACAATGAGGGGGAGCTCTAATTTTGAAGTGGAGGCCTACCTGTCATTCTGTGTACACTGAACAGGTAGCTAAATTTATGTTGAAGGGCAATGTAAGGTGTGGTGGCTTCCAGACATCTAAAACCATTGAGGTTTGTCCAGAAATACCTTCATATAGTAAGTGCAGAAAGAACCCTGTACAGTATGTAAGTAGAATATTTCTGTGACTTGAAAAAATAGAATGCATGCTCTCAAAGCTTGGCTGGGTGGAGGTGCATAAAACAAGCATGGTGAGATTTTGATGGGTCCACAGTAGAACTTCAGACTTGGAGAGAATACATTACAAACATTTGGAGTGAGCAGATTTTTGCGGCCATTTAGGCAAAGAGGCTGATCTTTCGCTTCTTGGCAGACGACTTGCCGATTACACTTAACAGATGGCTGAGAATACACAGGACCAACAAAGCAGATGAAGATGCCAGTATCTACATGCCAGTATTCCTCTGAGCAGCATTTCTTAAATGGAGCATGAAAATCACCAAGATTTGGTATGAAAGTATGAAAAAGCTAAGGAGCTCACTTGGTGACATACACAGAGGAGCTAATTCCTAAGTGACGAAAAGGAGTTACTCTAATTTCATTATTTATCTTTATAACTAAACAGAATCCAAAAGATTTATGAGAGATGAGTTTGTGTCAAGCCAAACATTTTCATAATCTGTTGATTCACATGGTAACATAATGGAGTTTCTGTACACAGTTCATGAATGTATCTCTTGATATGCAACATTAGTTAAACATGTACCCTTCTGAATAAATGCCTGACAGATCTGAGAACATACTTATTATCAGATATATATATATATATATATATATATATATATATATATATATATATATATATATATATATATATATACAATCTATTCATTAATCATAAATATTATTTATGTTTTATGAATAGTATAATTCAAGCAGATATCAGTCCGAATAATATAGTCCACTCAGGAGCATATAATCAATCATATTTAAATATAAGTGTTTATTTAAAATTGGAAATATTTTCAGAGCCAAAAACACCTGTTGCCATTTAAGCAGTATTTCAAATAAATGAAGAAACAGTTTGGCCTCCTAAACACCTACTGATTGAACTGTTCTTTAACCTTTTAGCATCTTCATTAAGAAGAATTTTTTTTTTTTGGATGAGGTGGGAGAGGGGTGGGGGTCAATAATAAATAATACCCAGTTTTTTAAATGTACACTTTAAACATACTATGGTACTATATGGTAAAATCAGAATATAAACTATAAATACGAAAAATGTAACGTTAATTTTGCTAACTTTTTAAGATTCACACTCATCTGTGTGGTGGTGTAACAGCACTAATGGTTTTTCAGCATTTTATCCAGTTTATTCCTTGTGGTTTGGCTTTAAATTATAGCTGGTTTTTATTCATATAAGAAAATGTTGCATTTCTAGTGAACTCCAGTGGATGTTTTTAGTCTAACATACCTCTATCAATTGGTAGAGATGGCACAATCACATTGTTCACCACCTGTTAAGTTATAGTGATTTAAATGTGCTCTACCAAATGGTTGACCAGGATGTTAAAGGTTTAAAGGAGTATGTAGTAAACGAGTTGTGTGAAGAACATTTTTTATAGTTTAAATTCTTGAAATCCCAAACATCCTAAATCTTTTTATACTTAACTACATAGACTAATGCAAACTGGTTGAGGTATAATTAGGTTATAGAGTTGTAATAACAGTCAATCTGCTTGCAGGATTTAGCCACTTAAGAAGATGTACCCATATAATGTAATTATATTTTTCCCCTAGAATAACAGATCTATTCCAAGAATGTAAGGATCTTTATTTTTAACAATGCAAATATTTTATGTACCCTAATGCTAGGACTCGTGGTTGGTGTGGAATACCAGCTAATCATGTACCTACATTTTTGTAAGTCAAGAATTTTTGTCTTCATTCAAGCACATTGAATCATTCAATAACTCTGTATGGTGGAAAGATCAAAGGGTAGTTTCCATGTGCACTGAAGGACACATGTGCAGCCATTCTAGAAAGGCAGAGTGGACTAAATTATAGTACAACTTCTGAGAGCTATTTGCAACCATATTGGGGCAAAAATAGAAACCAATTTTTACAATTTCAAATAGAAAGAAAAGATGGAGTGAGTGACAGGGGTAGACAAAGAAATATGAATATGACAAAAAAAACCTACATTTACAGTAACAACTATATGTATGTACGAGAAACGTTTACAATAACAATATTGTGTTATGAAACCAAAGGAGGGAGGTAAACATGTGGTTATATAGTTTACATACAGATATAGCACATTTCCCAGATTCAGCATCAGTTACTCCAGTAACAACATGGGATTGAGTCTTCAGCATTTCAGCACTAATTACAAAACAAAAGCCTTTTGTTAGGGCTGGGTTATATTTATCTGGGAATACAATGTAATGGAAGTCATTACCAACACAATTTTAATCCAGTAGCAATTTGCAATGTGCATAATGTACATTATAGCTAATTCAACTGCCAAATATTAAATGGTTTTGTTTGTTTTTCACAGTCATACGACTGCAACTCCTAACTTTTGAATAGAATTCACAGTACAATGTAAAGTACTTCTCATTCAATGTTTTTTTCCCCCTACTTTGTAAATTAATACGGAAGTCATCCAGACTATGAAGGAAAAAACTGTCATCTAAGTAAGAGGTGCCTACTTTGAAGACTTTAAAATATAAAACATATTCTGGTTGGTTTAACACTTTTTTGTTTACTAAATAATTACATATGTATTTCTTCATATTTTGATTGACTTTAGTATTCATCTACAATGCAGACCATGTTTTAAATAATGAAAAACCAATGAATGTTCAGAATGTGTGTCCAAACTTTTGACTGGTACTGTAAATTTCATATAACATTTAACTCTTCATTAAGTTATTAAGTAAAGTTATGAAATAAAAGAATAATGGGCAAATAATAAACAAATACACACATGCACAAGTGACACAATTCATCTGTTTTGGTTTTTATGTTGATGCTGTTTGAATAGCAATTTACTCAAAATGAAATATTCTAATAACTTTCTGATTTCTGATTTTCATGAGTTATAAACCAAACTGATAAAGATTAAAACAAACAAAAAGGCTTGAAATGTCACTATACTTGTAATGAATATAAAATATGAAATGTTACCTTTTTAAATTATGAACAATGAACATTTTCACACTATTCTGTATAAGACTGATATCATATATCTAATATAAGTCTCATTATAAACTCTCTATACCACACATCTATAATTCAGATCTTCATTCAGGCTATAAATATAAAATCCCAGCCTGCACTCCCTCTTGGAGTGACCATGTTTCCCCAGGGAGAAGAACAGGTGGCCAAGCTCTTTGTCATCTCCCCCATCACTTAACATCAGTGCAACTGCTGTTTAAACCTCTCGGCCACACACTCTGTGCAGCCGCAAGTGTACAGCTTGTTTGGATGTTCATCACCAATCAGTCTCAACACACAAAAGAAAGAGACTGAAAGAGAAAAAGAGAGGCTCAGAGAGCCATACAGAAATGGAGAGAGAAAAAGAAATGAAAGGGTAAGAGTTAGAATGCGGGAGATGAGTGTGGATGAGGAGGGAGAGAGTGATTTGGGGAGTCTTAGGCTGTCATTGCCGTTTTGTTTTAGCCTGGTATGTTCTCTGATTATACCACACATAGGGCTCACTCTACTCTTGGCAGGAACACTGTTCCCTATAATTCAGAGGAGACAAGCATTTTGGGATGACTTTGGTCTGGATTGTGTTAGTCACTCCTCATTTCACACCCAGTCTGATTATACCCTGCAAAAGCCACACATATATAGAGAGAGCATGTGGCATTAAAAAGGTGATTTAAGGTGACTTCTGTCTGCGAGATTATCCTTTGTTTCTTTAATAAGGTGTTGTGTATAACAGATGGCAGAGCTTTGGTTAGAACAGTGTATGTTCCATTTATCCCTTTAGAAAAGTATGTTTTTTGTAGTGTTAATGTGTCCGCCATCCATCTAACACTCATTAGAGTTTAGAGTTCATGGATAAATATTTGGGTTCTATATTCTGTAGCACCATTATCACTCTCACTGCTGTATCACTGGCATTATGTGCTTTATTTAATGTTATTAGACAGTGTTCAGTAAGCCATCAAACAGCAGCTTAGGTTCCTGAAAATGATCTCACAAAGCTGGTAAAGACAAAATGTGAAGAGCTCAGTCAGTGGCTGTGAGAAATATTTAAACAGCTAGACACAGTGACTGTCCTTCCTCTATGAGACACACACACACACACACACACACACACACACACACACACACACACACACACACAACACAAATTGATAATTCTACCTATCCTCCTCATCCCAGCATAAAAACTTTGTTAGCAAAGTTTTTTTTTTACATTTCTGCATTTACCATCCAAGTTTTTTGTGTTTTAAAAATGAGACAAAACAAGGATTGAATAGAAAACTAATTAATGGGCCCTGAGTGGCTCAGTGGACTAAGATGCTGCCACTATGATTTGAGGATCGCAAGTTCAAATCCCGATCATGCTGCTTGCCATCGACAGCCGGGGCCTTGAGAGGGCAGAATTGGCCGTGCTTTCTCTTTGGGTGCGCTTTCACTAGCACTATAAACAATGTTCACTGACTCATCAGAAGTGGGGATCTGCGCTTTCCTCTGAGCACAATAGCTGCCTGGCGGCAATGTATTGCTAGCAGTTTGAGAAAAAAGGGGCTTGACGTCACTGGTGTCAGAGGAGGCCTGTGTTCATCTGCCCCCTCCCAAGAGAGTCAGGGTCATTGTAAGTGATAGTTATAAGGAGAGTTGAAAAAAGGGGGCGGGTTAATTGGTCACTTAAGATACAGTGGGAGAAAATCAGGTGTAAAATAAAGAAGAAAAAACAAACACGCACACATGGACAATTTAGAGTACCAAATTCACTCCAAGTTTCTGTACTGGGGGGGAAACCGGAGACCCTGAAGGAAATCCACACAGACACAGACAGAACATGGAAACTCCAACCAGATCGGGACTTGAACCCAAGACCTCAGCACTGAGAGGCAAATGTGTTAAGCAGCAAGCCACTATGCCTCCTATTGATTGTCGACAATATATTCAATTAATTCTTCAACTTTGATGCATTTTATCACATTTTGTTGCCATTTTACAGAAACTTTGCATCAGGTCTCTCTTATGGCTTACTACTTTATGTTAAGCAAAATAACAGACAGCATAGTTTTTGAACAGAGTAGTGTCATGATGAGAGACCACCATTCTGTTTCTCATTCCCCAGTGCACAACACAAATACAGTTTTCATCAGAATAATCAAACTCAGCTCCCTATTATTACACTGTCACTTGGCACCATCAATTCTGCCCAAATTCCTGTCACAGCTGTGGCTTATGTACTTTCCGCCTCAGATCTGTGGAAGAAATCATCGGTTCATCCAGCAAGGAATTTAGAGACTAAATGTTCCCTTTGAAAGGATAAGCATGCAAGAAAAACAATTTGGTGGGAAAAATAATAATACAGTGTGTTCTTACACTCATAAACATCAAGATTCTAAAACAGTTTTAGGTTTAAAAGGCCCTTTAATTGTCAGAAGCTTTACTGTAATCATCTTATTATCATTTACGGTTATGACTCATCAACGGAAAGGTTGTTTAGGAAACCAACACTGGATATTTTATGGCATTGTTCCAAAGAAACCTCCAAAGAAGACTGTATAATTGTAAGCAAAGGTTCCTGCATGGCTCTTGCCTCGGAAGTATATTTCTAAGAAAACTTTAATTGATATACAACCTTTGTATTTAATATAGAGTTTCCTTCAAATTTTGTTCTTCATACTCAAACATCTCATTTTTGAAAATGGCTCTTTAAAGAAACAATTGATTATTTTATGGCATCCCACCTCACAAAGAAGAGGGTCAACACTTAAAAATAACATTGCTAAATTTATTTAAATGTTTACTTTTAGGCAAACTTTAATTAGTATGTTGTCTTTACATTAAAGCGGAGGATGATGGATGGATGGTCTTTACATTATATGTGGAATTTGTGTTATTTTGTGAATGAAACATTTCTTATGGAACCCAAACAACCTTATATGGATATACTGAAAATAACATTTAGCACCTTTATCTTTAAGAGTGCATATGATAATAGTGCTGTATCTGGTGTTCTCATTGAACAGTGAGAGTATTTGAAGTAAGTGTAGAGCTGATGGTTTTGCTTAAGGCTACAATGCCCCTAAAGTGCACTCTCCAAACTCTTTTATGAATGTAAATTGGGCCCAGGACACAATCTGCATTTGATGCGACTTTACATGTGCAAGGCTACAGCTTGTCATTCAGTAGTTTTTATGAGGAAAGAGTGTGGAATATTTTGTAGTTGCCTTTATGAAAACATAAATCATCAGACAATAACAGCGCCTGAGTATTGCACTACTGGTGAAAATAATGGAATTCTTGCATGACTAATATTGTGAAGTGTTCATTATGTACAGAGGCAGGAATATGGAAAAAGGTGATGAAAAAGTAATCAGCAAAGGAAAAAAGCAACCAATTTGTTTCTTTTTAGTGGTTCATATGACGAAACATCCATATGCTGTCTTAAATAATGTGTATGCAGAATAAATAATGAGAAAACTGGGAAGTCTGACCGTGCATGTTAAATCAGTTGTGAGGAATTTAGGTGTACGTTTAGATTCTAATTTGGATATTAAATCACACACTGACAATGTGACTCAATCTGCCTTTTTCACTTAAGGAACATTACTTGTGTTAGACCATACATGAGTCTATATGATGTTAAGAAACTGATGCAAGCCTTTGTTTTCTCACAGATTGAATATTGTAACTCAGTGTTTACTGGGCTGCCATTACACCAATTCTAGCATCTTCACACCGGATTCCAGTCTCCTTTAGGATTTATTTTAAAGTACTGTTACTGGTTTTTAAAGCTTTTAATGAATTGGCAGCATCATACATTACAGATTGTCTGTCTCTGTTTGTTCTAAGATGTTCTTTAAGATCTAGTGCTGCAAGTCTTCTTACCAAAAGTTAATAAGAAGAGGACTGTAGAAGCAGATTTTTGTTTTCCAACAGAGATTAGGCTGTGAAAATCAGTACAAGAATTTAAAAGGCAGCTGAAAACACTTTTATAAACTCATGTTTTATTTGATATTATTTACCAATAATATTTTGGTTTATTTATAATTAATCACCAAATTCTCATTTTATAGCTTTGCAGTTTTGTATTCTGTAATTGCAATTAATTGTTTGATTTTATTTGATATAGTGTATTTGTTTTTATTAACCAATTATATTTTCTAGTGTATTTTAATCAAATGTTTATTATATATCTATGCTGATTTATTCTGTAATTAAATTTTTTAGTTTTATTTTATAAACTTTTTATTTTGTATGTTTTTACCTCTTTCTTTGTGTTAAAGTCGTGTGTGAAGTAAATAAGTGTGCATTTAAATGCTGATGTTGGTTCTCTGTAGAAAAACTGATTATTCAAAATCAATCGCTTTAATTAAAGCACTCTGCAATGACATTTTGAATGACCATAATTTTTTTATAATTGTAATAAGGCCTTTATAAAAGCACAGATCATTATTTGTTTATAATGAATTATAGTGAATTATAACATTAATATTAATGTATCTTGTTTATAAGTCAACACATCCTGAGTTATAATATATAATTACAGCCTTATGATGCATTATTAGAGTTTATAAGAATGCTAACAATAATACAATGCTATTACAATTAATTATTACCAAGCTCTAAAAAGTTGTAACTGTATTTATAATGGCTTATAAATACAGGCTTCATAGAAAGTGTTACCAAACAATTTCTAAGAAGAAAAGCTTCAGTGTTCATATTATTCAGAAACTCATCCAACAGGTTCAACTGAATGCCATCCAGAACAGATGCTGCTAAAAAACTGTTTTCACCAAGCTACAGAAATCTCTATAATAGGAAGTAGTGCCTGGAAGAAGTTGATGCCCCACTGTTGAGTTAAGCATTCTGCATCCAATCCCTTTCCTAATACCACTTCTGTCATGCTATAACAACAGCTATTGGGTCCAGAGGGGAAGACTTCAAGCAGTCACGCACCCAGATCCTCTCAAAAAGAATTGCACGGGTGCCTGGAGCTGCTGGACCTCACTGGCCAGATCAAAGGCCTGATAGGTCCTTAGCGCATTCCTAACAATATTTGCTTGATAACAGCAGGCAGATTTGCCATATAACAACATAATAAGAAAAAGACGCTCATAAGGAAATGGTAAGCTCCTCTCCTCCACTATAGAGTCCCCCTGAATTCAAAAGGCAATATTGGAATGATGAAGTAGGTCATGAAAATGTGAGACAGATGTGCTTGATTTCCTCCAGTGCTGGACACAGACTATCTATGACTTAATGCCTAATGCTCAGAACAAAATGTGCATTTATTGATGGAGGTGCAGGAAATCAGATCATCTCTGATGGAAGCTTCAATATTGAGAAATATTGAAAGGCTTAAAACAGAGTTAATTTACAGCACTGTCTGATCTCTCAGGTATATACAGATTGCTGGGTAACATACAGAGAAAACAGATGGTTCCAGATGAATAAAATATATGGCATCAACACAGCTATTGGCAAATATATAAAAGGGCAATAACTGTGCTGATATGACACATTTTATTCAGGTAGAACCAAAGTACATATTTGAATAAGGAAATTCAAAAAGTGATGAATGCATAGCACTGATGAGCAATTGCTCTACAAGACATATAACAAAAGCACTTAACAAATCTAATTTAAATTCCTAATACATCTGTTCAATCATTCACACCATGATAATGGGTAATTCTGCCTGACAGCTTATTAACATATTAACTCAGTAAGAGCTCATTTTATCAGCTCCCAGGCAACTAGTTTGGTCATTTAATTTCTAAATTTTGTTTCAGCTTTTTGCTTAATTTGATAGTAAGAGCTGTTGAATGAAGCTAGAAACTTAGGCCATCCCAGTGCACACTACACATTCTTCAAACTGTGAATACATTGTAAAAGGCAATGCATAAACATCAGAGGTGTAGCAACTTCTCAGATGTCTGAAATAGGAATTTAGAGCAAAAATATTCCAGGATGTTACAAACATTTTGAATATTTTCTTTTGGTCAATTTGCCAGGACGTATTCATACATTATAAAAGGAAAACATCATTTTGAAATAGTTTAAGAAGTTGTTAAAAAGTCCATATTGAAAGATACTTTTCATAATTCATTTGGAAAGTGTGATTATATTAAAGAGTTACAAAAATTCATAATTTAGTCCACAGTCCTA
Source organism: Crenuchus spilurus (assembly GCA_036984385.1). Classification (NCBI taxonomy): domain Eukaryota; kingdom Metazoa; phylum Chordata; class Actinopteri; order Characiformes; family Crenuchidae; genus Crenuchus; species Crenuchus spilurus. The sequence continues at coordinate 29,009 of BRDA01068882.1, forward strand.
AACAGAAAACAACCTGCAAAACAGTCCATTTTGAATTTAGTATATATTAATATATTCACTCATGGCTGGATTAATCATCTGGTGGACCTGGCACATTCCTGGTAGGTCAACATGCCTTTGGAGAAGACACCACCATCTTTTTTTCCTTAAAACAGGCAGACTATAAAACAAGAAGATAAGATCACTGGTCATAGATTTTGCGCTCTGTTCTGGGTTTAGTTAAGATACTGTAATGCCCTGCCCTGCGCCTGGTGAAAAGGTATGGGACTCACCGCGACCCTGACCAGGATTAAGCAGAAGATAATGGATGGATCGATGGCTGAATGGAAGACCATATTACATCTTTAAACACTTGGGCTCAATGCTAGTTTCATTATAAAATTAGAATAAAAATGAATAGGAACATGCAACAGGGAGGCAAGGAGGAACTGCAGGTCAAAACACAGGCCCTTCAGACTGATGCTGCTCAGTGTGATGCAATAACTGACATGTTTGCTGCAGAACTTTCTTCAGCACCTGTCACTAGTGATGGTGGAGGCAGAAACCATGTGAAGGAGGCCTCCATTAAACTTTTCTCCAGGGCATGAAGAGAAACCAGAACAATACAGGCACATGCTTCAGTTTTACATTTTTTGCAATACTTGCTTGTTTAATGTAATGTGTGGGGGCTGTAGATGATAAATCAATTATACTAGCTCATGGGCCATGCACCACATACATTTTGTGTTCATAAATCGACAACAAAGTATTCTACAGGAAACCTGCCAACAAGTCACAGACACCATAGTAGACCATTTTCACAATGCTGATAGTGACCGTGAAATAGTTTCTTTCTATCTATATCAATTAAAGGACCTAGAATATTAGCTGAGAACAGCAGGGTGTGATTGTTGTGCATGCCATCAATTTCTGAAAGTGCTATGATGACACACATCTTTATGCAATCTCCTTCATAACTCACCTCTTTGCTAGTAGGCCCTGCTGCTCACTGTCCTCCTGACCTCCTGCCTGCTGTCATTCTGACCTCCCTCTGCTTCCTTAGTACAACAGTACATAAATATAAAACTCACCATCACTCTTACTCTCCTGCTTAGTTTTAAGCCTGCATGACAAGCACATAAATACAGGCTGCATTAAGACCAGAACTTTTTCTGGCTTGAGGCTTCACCCCTGAATATGTCCTGGATTGCCAATAAGTTGTAGTTATGATGTCACAACACATGGAGATTTGGTTGCTTGGATTGGTCCAATTTATCCAAGTTCACAAGCTTTGTCATACTTAAGGTTAAATTTCCCTACTTAAAACATTTAAAATAATATTGCAATTAAAATGGTATGATTGTAAAGTTATCATAATTAATATAATTAACAATATGCAGCTTCTGTGATTTGAAAATTGTTATCTCTAAAATTGTGATTTACATAAAAAACAATCTTTCAGGCTTAGTATATCCTAATTTCAACTTACTGTTTAGCACCAAAAAGTGCTGATCATTTCTTCTCCTTATGGTCATGTTGACTCTGTAAAAGAAATCAAATATTTAGTTCAAGGAAGTTATAACTTACATACTATTTGTCACAAGGCTGTGAGGCAGGAGGAGATGGAATGCAGCGATGGTGTAAAAAACAAGCCTTTTATTTACAAACTGTGAACACAAAACTGTGGCTTGGCTATGGAGACATACACAAGACCTGTAAAAACAAAACATTACATGATGTCACTACAGTGAGAGACAGGGACTGAAACACTGGGAAGGCTTTTATAGGGACAATGAATAACATGAAACATTGGTATGGCGATGCTGTGAACGAACTGCTCACTTACATGATGCCATACAAGCAGTCTGCCATCAGTTCTGTACAGTGAAATATGGGATTCATCCATAAAGAGAACACCTCTCCAACGTGCTTTCTTTGATTTCCTCTTATTAAATGGCTTTACTCTTTGTATGGAATGGTTAGTATACATATTCATGGCAGCACAAAGGCAGGTGTTTTGTGTATTTGACTGTGGTAGGGCAGTCAGGGCCAAAAAATGCATTTTTTTTTTCAGTCCAGCCCTGTTTCCATATACTCAGTGTACTTCAATTTAGGCATGTTGAAGGAATATTTCAGCCTTTTTAAATGTGGCACAATAGACAGCAGCCAGCTAGAACAGGGCCCATCTACCTATATTAGTCTTAAAGACAGTAAGAAAAACAACATATTTAAGTGCACAAATTTTGTTACATCAAATCTGAAATACAAGAAGAATAAGGGATATACTAGTGCAACTACAACAATGTGAATAAAGTGGAACCTCAGGATTCATTACTAATTGGTTCTAAAGTGCCTGATGATAACTGAAACAATATTTTCCAAAATTATTATATTAAATCAAATTAATCTGTTCCAGATTAACAAAAAATAAATTTTATATAGAATGGCTATAGCTTTAAATACAGCACACAATGAGAAGTAAATACAAAAGACTAATGAAATGGATAAATGAACATTTAACATCACTCTTATGGGTTTACACACTGTTTTAGAGCGGGTCAATGTGGTCCAGTCGACAGCGTTTGTACATGCATTTTTGGCTGCTATTTGTTTTCGCACCTATTTTCAGGCAATAGCGCTGTGCACCGTCGCTTTAGTGTCACATGTTTTAGTTTATTCTGAACTTTATTATCTGCACTTGGTTCCACTTGTAAGTCTGGGCACGGTCCCGTGACATCTTCTTGGCATATGGAAATGTATCCAGAGAGGTCGGTTTCTAGCCCACTCAATAAACAAGCACAAAAACACTGGAAAAACAATGGAAATGTTTTGGATGAGCATGCGAGGTGATGCTCACTCAGTGAGAAACAAAGAATGAATGATGAACGCTTTGGTGGATTTGTTTCCGCTAAATTAACAGTGAGTGATGTTGGCATGCCAGTGAATGAAAACCAGGTGGGTGAATGATAACTGGGACAAACTTTCCCAGAAAAAAAAGTTGATAACCAAATTGTACAATAACCAGGGCAAATGATAACAGAGGTTCCACTGTATTGTGAAAAAGTTCATGTGTGTTTTCAAACGGTCATATACTTTATATTAATTACAATTACATATTTTAAGCTGTTTAGTTTTAATGTTGATACTGTTTGAATTTACTCAAGATGAAATATTCTAATAATTTGAGACTCTGGATGTCAGATTTTTATGAGTTATTGTTGTAGTTCAGCCTGATAGTGCACCTCCTGGCCCCCAGAGGTCGCTATCACCAGAATACTAACCTGGTTTCTCCACCTGTAGACTGTTTACAATCAGTAGGTTGGCTATATTAGCCTAGCTTACCCTCTCTTTGGTGCGAGGTCTTGACCTAGTCTCCCGGATTCTAGTCATTTCTGAGCGTTTATGCATTCTCTGTGATTTCTCTGTGTATCGACCCTGTTTGCCTGGACCTGGACCCTGTTCTTTGTATTATCCTGTTTTTTCGTGTCTCTGACCCTGAGTATTTGGATTTCCCTGGTTGGCCTAGTTCGCCTGTCTTCTTGTTTGTTGTATTGTTTATTAAATACTTGCACTTGGATCCACGCCTCTGTTGGTATCAGTACAGTTATCAGTCATTCTAATAAACAGTAAAACAAAAGTTCAGAAAATTTAATTATGTAATTAAAGTAATGTATAATTAACGAATGAATATAAAATGTGACAAATTTACCTTTTAACTTTTTCACAATATTCTGTATTTTGAGATGCATAGGATGCCCTTTACTATTACAATTGCAATTAAGAAAACACTGAAGGCTTTCAGACAATGCATTGCAGCTTTGGTATTATATTTCCCACTCTCCTTCTGCCTGCTTGATAGGCGTTCAAAGAACTTCATGACACCTGTGTCTTGTGAACTAGGTTAAACACATACAGCACATCAACACACAAATGCTTCACACATTTTCCATCAGCATGACCCCATAGCGTGATCAGTCCTGAGAAAGAACAGAGAACACGTGAGGAACATCACACGACTCAGCCTCCAGTTCTCAGGATGGAGGGCTTCTGCTTGTCAGCAGGGGTGGAGTATGTGTGTGTAGAGGAGGAGTGCTGCACAGGGCCCAGATGTAGATGTTGAAAGTTATCCTTACATCTGGGGATATTTATATGACATACTTCACAGCAAGACAAAAGCAGCAGATATCAATTTGAGCACCATTTATGACACAATTTAACAAATTTGCAAGAAGGACTTTGACATCTAATAAAGATTGTTAAATTGAATGCATTTATACTCGTAGTAATGGGTCTGACAAAGCCAGAATCTCAGATATTGTATAAAGTTTGCTGTATTTTTGGATGAGATCTTGATACGTTTCCAACATGCTACACAAGTGACATTGTGTGTCTACACAAGTGATTCAAACCTTTAATAACCAAAACCAGTAATTGTTCTCTTTTAACTGTAAATGTACTTGTCTATTGCTAGAAATAGTGACACAACAAAAAAATACAATTTGTGTTCATAATTTCATTCAAAAAGGTAAACTGTCATATTTTATATTCATTACACATAAAGTGACATTCATCCATCCATTATCTTCCACTTAATCCTGGTCAAGGTTGTGGTGAGTCCCCTACTCCTTCACTGGGGTGAGTGCAGGGCCTTTCATCTTAGTTAAACCCAAGACAGGGCGCCAATCCATCTTTGGGTGTGCATGCACACACACAAACCACAAAAATTTAGAGTACCCAAGTCACCTGATCATGTTTTTGGACTGTGGGAGGAAACTGGAGACCCTGGAGGAAACCCACACAGACACGAGGAGAACATGGAAACTCCACTCAGATGGGGACTCAAACTCAAGACCTCAGTGTAAAGTGACATATTAAGCCTTTTTTTCAATTTGTTAAAATCAAGAATGTTAGACCGTTTGGGTAAAATCATTTACTATTAAAACAAAAAGACTTATGTCTTTATATTCATATGCAATAAAATATATTAACATTTACATTTGGAATTATATTATGAACACAAATGAGCTTTTTTTTTTTAAGTACTCAAATCTCTGGAGATGCACTAGTAGATATGTTCTAAACACTTTATTTTAAACACTCTTTGGATGTGACACAAATAATGAGAATACTCTAGAACCTTGTTGCCAAAATGATGAGTCTGGAGAAAAACAAAAAGCAAGACACCGGTACTTTATTATGGAAAAGCGTGACATAAGGAAAAGTCCAATCTGGCACATACTTCTGTTGGAATATTACAAAAAGGGAAGAAAGAAAGGCTACAAATTGATAATTTATACAAATACAACACCGTTTCAAAAAAATAAAACTTTCTTAATTTAGTAAACTCATAGTGCCCCTTAAGCACTAATCTGCAATGTCCCCCACCACTTGAAATCCCTGAGGAAAGACAAAAACACGCAACACTCATGTCTAATGGTGTTCGCTTTATGTCATTCTGTATGGGTGAGGAGACACGCTAACAGAAAAGGGGGTGCTGAATAAGTTCACATGGACACACAGGATGAGTACAGCTACGGACAGCACGGTTTGGACACGCTCACAGCAATTAAACCTGTTAAACCCACCTGGACACAAGAGAGTGAGCACTGCTTCAAAGCAGAAGAGATGGTCAGCAGGGAAAGCCATAAAGCTCTTTGTGAAGGAACAATAATAGTGCCAAGATTAACAAAAATGGCAAATTTTTAAATAAAGTTGTAATTCCAATTATACTGAAAATCTTAAATTCAGATTCATATCATGGTCCAGTTGTAACACCGAATGCCCGTCTTGTTCCAGTGAAATGTTATTTTCCCTAAAGCTTCAGAAAGAGCTACGAAGGTAGCGCAGTGAGAACAGACCATTCAGGCACCTTCATAGCAAATTAATTCTTCTGAATAGTATCCATCTGTTTTTATATTCCTTACGTCACAGCTACAATAAGCTCTGAAACAAAGAATAGATGAACTAGTCACAAGTGTGAGGTTGACATACAACACAGTGCCAGCTGGTTTATTATTTCTTTCAAGACAACACAAAAGGAAATAAATTAAGGAATTAAATCAGCTAAACATCCAACAATAGGCCCTTCATATGTAAGAAAAATCTAAAAAAAAAAAAAAAAAAAAAAAAAAAAAAAAAAAAAAAAAAAAATAGAAATATCCTTCATGAATAAACAAATGAATGTGAGATAGTGATGGGGTTGACTATAGTACATTACAGTACAAGTTAATTACATGTCATATATTCTCACACAATATGTACAAATACAAAAACCTGAATGAAAAATAAAGACAAAAGAACAGACGAGAGAAGAGAGAAAATAAGATGCCTTAGTACACAGTTAGAATTTTTTGATTTCTGGCTCAACTTGCATGTGAGCATTAAAACTAGTATTTTATACTATATGTCCCATCTTATATATTAGGTTCAATTTATACACTAAAATTCCGCATCAGAAATACAAAAATCATGGAAAAAAAACAAAACAACAAAAAACAAAAATGACATTAAAACAATTCCTTACATACCCCATGGCTGATTTGTTAGATGAGTGCAGCATGTTTATATTTGGTTAGGATACTGTCAAAGTTTTGCATTTAAAGTGATAATTTACTAGCCATTATGCCAAAGTTGTCTATATTAGCTACAGTTCTGCTATGGTACTTGATGAGGGTGCAATCTGTCAAACTCGGGCATGGATGTCACTGAAAACAGTTAGTATATTGAACCAAGAAGAAGAGAAGTGGTTCATTTTGATAATGTATAAAGATCTTGAAAATGTGTGCCTATTAGAATGAAAATGTTTTATAAAAGTTTTCAGAAATTCAGGGCTTCAGAAGCATTGGGGTTGTATTTCAAATGATTTTGTATATAGAAAAGTTTGCTAATGTTGGTGTGCAAATAAAATGCACAATTCCATAAAGAGTCAGTGAGAAAATTCTTCATAATCAGTATAACGCAAAATCAACTTTATTTTAAGTATGAATTATGAATATCAAGGTCTTGATAAACAATCAAAGAGTTTCAAAGTCCTTAGAAATCTTTGAAGGCTGTGGTTATGACTCATCCATAAAAGGAAAGACAGATTGCAAGGATTAGTACACACATAGGTACTTTGGGTTGCAATAGTAAAGTATCACTTTAATTAATTACTAGGCCCATATATAGCAAATGAGTCTAAATCTGAAGCTCAACATCCAGGTCCTACTCAAACAAAATCACCGGGCATGGTTGTGAACATCCCTTCTATACCAGTTCTATACAATATGTGCAACTGATAATGTCATCCTAAGCAAGCAAATTGAAAACGCTTTAGCTCTGGGTCATAAACATTTTCCTTTGTTAAAAGTAGTGAGCAAAGAAACCGTCTGAGTTCTTTTTATGCTACAGTACAAGTTTTGCATTTTGTGAAAGTAAGGCAAAAACAAGCCATTCACCAAATTTCCTTCAAGCTACCTGTAGCTTATTAGACTTTCAAGATTTATGCAAATTTTTGGCAAAAGACTTCATACACATCCATTTGCAAGCTGACCACCATTCAGAAAGTGGCAGCTATATTTAATCCAATCTTGTGCCTTAGAAACTTAGAAAATGCCAAAAAAAAAAGTTTACCTTCACTTTAATATCTTCACATTGTGTGCTGTGCAATGTCTTCCAAGCTAAGCCTTATGAATCATTCATTTGACAAAATTAGCTTAACAAAATCGATCATCACAAATGATATGACAACTGATGGGATTTATAGCAGTTTTATCAGTGAAAGTGTTCTTGATTGTATATTAAAAATGGCACACGCAGAATGGCGAGATTTTTTCTTTTGCTCATTATGTGAATTCAATCAAATGGACATTACTTACTGTATTACTTACTGTAAGACGTCCTGAAGACTTACTTAACGACTGATGAAGCTAATCATATGAAGAAAACAATTTGGAATGCAACATTAGAGCACAACCTTGTGGTATTCCTTAATTTTATCCCTCCAAGTTTTCAGGGCAATTGTTCCCCTACAAAGTCAATTGCGCATCAGTTAACTAATTTCAATCTAAGGTGTCAAGAGACTTCAAGTATGTACCCGGTGGCCCACAAGATGAGAACTGTGCTCAGGGCAAAAAATCTACAGACGTTCTTGAAGTTCTAAAGTTGCAGTTCTCAAATGTACCAAATGCAAGTTCACTTATTAGAGTCCATTTATGGGACAAAAAGTCCCACACTGAGACTGGAGAGCCATCTAGCTCTTGGTGACCTGCTCTGGCTATTGATCACAGTGAGGTCATCCTTCATTGTGACTTCCATGTCCAGAAGCTCATTAATGGATTGGAGTATGTTTGAGTCAAGGGGCCAGTGTCCTAAGGCCCTGCTTCTCCATGATGTTCCACAGCTTGCGCAGGTTAGACTGAGTGATCGTGTCATCAGGCTTGAGGTGCAGGGCTCGCAGGTAATTGGCTTCAGCCTCCTGGAGTTTTCCATTCAGGTGAAGGATAGCTCCAAGATTCATCAAGGCTGCAGGGTACTAAAGGACACACACAAAAGCATGTCTTACAATTGACAATCAATTGGTTCCAGTAGGACAAATGAGAGCTAAGGAAGCGTTGGTTTGCAAAATTATTTTTTGCAATTTTTTCACAATAGTGCTACAGGAAAAACACACCTGTGTGATATGTGGCTATAGCCTGTAAATGACATATCAGTACATTTTTCAAGTAAGGGACTGAATCTTGTTAGAAAGTCTCGTTAAACCTTAAAAAAGGCAACAGCTGATAAACACAAATTTGCTTCCCGTTGAAAAAAAAAGTGTACACATTTAAAGTTAAATTCCAATAAATGTGGACATCTTCAACGTTAATGCGTAACAGACAATCTATATACACTTGGGTATGTGTGGAGTAAGACTTTCTCAAGAATAAAACATTGTTCTCTCATTTTTCTCTCATTTATTAAGGTTTCACAACACAAAACAACATTGTGGTTTTCAATGTCTTAAGCATTTCCTTAATTTCAGGGTTTAGTTCATTTCAAATACCCTGCACATCAAATAATTCCCAGCTATATGAGGTTGGATAGATATGACAACAATAAACATTATGTGAACATTAGTTGGAGGACAAGAAAAACAGTCCATTCATATCCTTCCTGATAGTGTGGCTTTTCACATACTAATTGTGTCGAACTTTTGAATGGAGTTTGTCCAGTGTTGTAGATTCATGATCATATTAGAATATTATGACCACCCCTGATTTGGAATGAACTTGGCCTGGGACATTACATATTTGCTGCATGTATAAATAAGTGAGCACACCAGCCAGTTGTAGAAGGGTGCAGAATTACCAAGAAAAAACTAAATTTGTGAGATATTCTTAGAGCTGCTGTAGTGAGGGAGTACTGAGAATGGACTTATTGTACCTTAAGTGTGTTCCAAGACCATAAAAGTGGTGCCTCATGGGCCATTGATACCAGAGGGGAAACAATGACTCTGGCAAGTGGTACAGAGCAATCAATGCACCACAGTGGACCAGTTCACCTTTATAATGAACACAGGAGCAACAAGGAAAGTGGTCAAAATATTCTGATACGACTGGGTAGCTTGTCCGACTTAGCAACAAGAATGTGAGTAAAGCATAGACCAGTCAATGGGCTTTAAAAACTTCCAATTGTATGTTTGGGTATGTGTGGGGTAAGACTATCTGAGGACTTATACTTTGTACAATTATTCTTTTGCTTATTTTTAAGGTTTCACAACACAAAACCACAGGCTTCCAATGTGGTTCCCAATGTCTTCAGCATTATGCTGCTTAAAAGCATCTCGGTATATAAATTCTGCCTAAGACACACTGTTATTTCACAGTCATTCTATGTGGACAACCATCATCTGTTTTTCTTGTGTCAAGGTCCAATGAATGATGTCCACTGCGTGAAGATTTCAATGGGAACAATATGTTGAACGCAGTGATTCTTCTAGCAGAAAGGGATTTGAATAGATAAATAAATCAAATGTGTGTGACATAATCTCTGTGTATTTCAGAGGGCCTCTTCAAGTCCCGTACGTACATTAGAAAACACATTTGCTGAGGTGGCTGCAGCCAAAATAAAGATCAGCCTGGTATGAGCAAAATTCCCCACTTCAGTATGTGAAAAACATTTAATTGCAAACGTGTGATTGTGATTTAATTTTTAATTCCTTTCTGGAACCACTTCATACATCACTTAAGTGTCTCCGAGGGGAAAAAGGGGGCGGTATGCTCTACAACACTCAGTTGAGTTAGACCTCAAAGCTTAGTCTAACGGACAACTTCAGGCCAACTGCCAGGCCTTGACATGGAAATACTGAGGAAGGTGATCATTTTGGTGGTGCATTAAGTAATAAATTACCTCGGCATGTGACCCTACACTAAAGGTCAAACCTCAAAATGAGATCTAGGGACCTACTAACTGAAGCTGTGGCATTAAGTACTCACAGGCAACACCAAGTTATAGAGTGAGAAAGCACATCCATTCAGAGAGTAGAAGAGTCCACAATGTCTTGGGTGTCAAATAGCTTTTCTGCTTTTCATAAAGGGGGCAAATATCTTACTGTATAGCAGAAAAATCTCAGTATAAAGAGAACGAGGTGTCGCAGACAGGGGATGTGTGTAAAAGTGAACACTATTTACTGTTTATTGTTCTATTTAGGATGTCAGTCTTTTTGTAGTGCTATCCAAATTCTCAGTGACCTATTTGATTCCCTATATGGAACACTATATTGTTACCCAGAGTGTACTGTAAATATAGTGTACAACTGATATACAGTACTTACAGACTAATGTACCACAATGCATTGTGGTTTCCTCACTCAACAAAGGTGGCATATAAATCCACTGCAGCAAAAATTGTGTGTAAATGTAATATATTATTCTATAATTGTGACCCTGCCAGGGAAAACAAGGTCAAAGTCATTCTTTTTTTTCAAAATTAGTTTTTTTTCAAAACAACTTTTTTAATTAATTTAAGTTTTGTTTTTGATCAAAATATGTACTCTGATAGATATCTGAGACTGTTATCTTTCATTTACAGCAATAAAACTGAGTGGCTAAGATTTGTTGCTAATGTGAGTAACACGATATTGACACGATATCTCAATAAGTTGCCCAGTGACTTTGGCCTGGTTTTCCCTGGCGGGGTCACAATTATTAATAATATAATATTTGTCATTTGACACAACTTTATTGATAAAACTGAAACATGGAAGTAAGCCTAGAATCAAATATTACATGTGTATTTATAGACATGACAAACTACACATCCTAAAATGTTTTGGAGACATATTTGAATGGATATTTGGACATTCTAACTAGTGATCAGAGATGAGCAAACAAGTGAATCATTTCAGACACACCTATGGTTTGCACATTCTGATTGAATAGCAGGATAGATTCTAAACTGCTGCTGTGTTTTGTGTATAAAGGCAGAAGAATATAAGGAGATAATGCTCGAGACACTGAGAAAATATCTACTTTTATATGACTGCTCCTGAGAGGGACAGAAAGAGCAGCAGAAATGTATTAACCCTCTGGAGTCAGCTCTACCAACGGCGGTATATGAACAAAATTCCACAAACACACTTACATAACTCTGCAAGATTTTATCCTAGAAACAAATGGGTCTACTTTCAAATATATATACCTTGAATCAAATATATTTTTAGATATTTGTGAGAGGAGCTTAAATAAGCAGAGACACGTTTTTCAGGACAAGAGAAACAGCTGCATATTTTTTTCCCGCCCAAATAACGCAATCTGCCATTCATATGATAATTCTATACATTACATTTGGTGGATTACCAGCCGTGGAATGTGTGGAATGTGAACCTGAACATCAGAGTGTCTGAAATACCCTCAGACTTCAGAGGGTTAAAGTAATGAAATCTATTGATTCCAGAGTTATGATCAAACAGGAGTGGATGGTAAGGCTAAGGTTAAGAAACTTTAACATATCTAATTGAATTTAAACAGTAGTAAATTACAAATGAAGACAGCAGCCCACTGTACCAAATACTGTGTTCCTGCTTTGTGTTTTGTCCCAGTTTAGTTAAAAATTTTGTAGCGTGACACTTGTCGCTTTGACTATAAATTGGTCTTTACACTGCTGGCCAATGTGAGTTTGTGTAAACATAGATACTGTGATGTGCTTCAAGCTGTGCTAATGAATATAAATAATGCTACATGAGAGAGCCATACTATTTCAAAAGGGAAAAGCATCACAGCACTGAGTGCAGGTAGCCCATTGCAAGTCTATCAGCTGTTTGTTCAGTGTACAGATATCAAACTCTAGCGACTCCTAAGAAAATGGTACAATGCCTCCTACAAAACAGTATTAATTGGAACAACTGTGTATATATGTGTGGGTGTGCGTAGCACTTTAAATGTCTGCTCATATGACTGGAGCAGCCCTTGGGATAAAAACTGAATGCAAGCTGGAGAAGATTCTAGAGATTCTTAGATTTTTGCAGATGAGGCACTGCAGAAAACCATGAAATATCATTAGCACAATTGTGCACATTCATCTACAGACATACTGTCTGAGAGGAAGAGAAAGAGATTGAAAAGGGTGAGAGACTGCACAGCAATGTGCCTGTACTTCAGAAAAAAACCCTGATGGATGTGCTCTCATCATTGTTCTGCCAAAGCTTCAAACAGCTCTACCTCTTCCATCCATCCCCATATTCATCCTACTGCACTCCCTGCTATTCTCCATTCCTCCCCCCCTCCAGGCATGCAGCAGCAACAGCAGCTCCAGATGTGGCGAGGATCAGATGACCTCTGCAGAAGCAGCTGCTGAAGAGACAAACTCAGCTGGATAGTGGAGACGAGCAGGTAACCCAAGGCTATGATGCTCTAGTGTTTAAATGGTATTCCATCTCTAATAAAACGTCATGTCTCAGATCCTTGTAACAGATTCATATTAAAATGGATGCACGTAAGCTGTGAAGGGATTCTTCTCCTGGCTTCATCTTTTTTCGATTACTGTCTCAAAACAACCTCCCACACAACATAAATCATAAATATTGACACTGAAGTTTCCCCAAGACAACAAATCAGATATTTCAGAGTGTCAAACCATGCAAGAAATCTTGGAATAGAGACATCACCTTAGCAAACAAACAATAAAGAACCTTGAGCGAGTCTTTCAAACAAATCAATGATTTGTAACAGTTCAACACACCACAATGAGACGTTGCTCTTTCAGATCCTTTAAGATGTTTGATTGATACTGAACAAACAAACTCTGAACTCTGCCATCAATGCTGGTCATTGATTAAACAAATGGTGAGTCACACAAATCACTTTAAAGTCACCCACCATATGTGTGAATGTGTAATGTTCCATGTGTAGAACAGTAGGGGTCTATGGGTTGGTACTCACATTAGGTCTCAGGCTAGCTGCTTGCTTGTAGTACTTCTCTGCAGCATCATTGAGGCTGGCTTGTCTGAAAGAGCAAAAAATACATATAAACTGAAAGTTAAACACTGAAATCCATTAAACCATCCTCATCACTGAATGAGGTGCTTTGGCTTCTGTTTATCTAACAGTGTCTGCCAGCTAATACATTTTTGTCCTAAGAATGTTCCCCTAGCGTTCAATTGTGGCTGTGGGAATGCCATTTCCTGAAATCTGAATGTTCCCAGTTTTCATAATGTTTCCAGAACCTTTTTCTTAAGTTGGAAGAACATCATCCATCAAAACAAACAAGAAAACAAAAGTTCATATCAGATATTAACTATTTTTACTAACATTGAGGAAACTTTAATTAAGGCTATGTAGCATTTTTAGAACGTTCCATTAGTATTACTTCAAGAATGTGTCCTGTTAGGAAAAGTATAGGCTATGTTCATATCTTTTCTAATCAGATTTGAGTCACTTTTATATGTAGTCCTAGACTGGATATGTACCTGAGTCATGGGCACATAACATGAATGTGACCAGATCTGAATTATTGTGTCTTTTTGTCATGTGCCCTGTGCTGAGCCATTGCTGACTTTTCTCCTGTTTACTCACAGAGGTGCAAAAACAGCAAACATAAACTATTTTATTTAATTAAACCTGATCATGTACAGTCCATCAGCTGATTACTGTCCGCCTTAGCAAAACACAATGCACACAAATCTGTTTTACCCGTTTTAATATAGTTGCCTCAGAAATACAGGGTTGTCAGATCCCTAAAATTGTCCAGTGCAATTTCAGACAGAAAGCCACCCTACTTAAGCTGAAACTAGCCCCAAACTTTGTCTTTCATTTTCTTTCCTACTTAGCCCCAAAACCCTGCATCCTGCCACCTCTGACGTTTTACCATCTACCGCACTGTCACAGCTCTGTACAAATATGTTTTTTGTTGTTGGTGAAATAGACAACATACATATCAATGTGCACATGCCTTCCTTTTTAGAGAAAGATTTGTTCACAGTACTGATAGATACAGATAACTTACGTTTATTAATGTGAACCGTCAAGAATCCGACTTAAGCAAAAAATCTGAATTGCGTAATGAAGATTATAATATGAACATGTCATAAGCAAAAAATTCAGAGAACATTTCCTGCTAGCTGGGAAATCAGATCATAAAATATCACTCACAGGTTAGTGACAGAATTAGTGCCACTGTGTTCAGCACTTTAATAAGAAACAGAACTTCAGTTCAACAGAAGAAAGTGTGCCTAGACCAGGAATGTCCAATCTGCAAAGGGCTGCTATGGCTGCAGGATTTCAATCTTGCAAAGCTGGGGCACACATGGTCAAGAGATTAACCAACAGGTTAAAAAAGTAGAATCAGGTGTGCACTGCCTTGTTTGGAATGAAGCCAGACATTGGATGAGCTCCGTCACTGACCTTACTTTTAGCAAACAAACCTAATTTTAACAAAATACACCTTCAGGTTTACAGCATGACTTAAATAAGGGCAATGGACCAGCCGTGAAAAAAATGCAGTGAACCAACAGTGATTTGGTAAGAGAAAAACAGTATTTCTACTCGTCCCAGAAGACTTGAGCCTACAGATGCTACAATAAAAGCCCAGATGAGGCAGCAGTCTTTTCCATATGCTCACCACGTATAAAACTCCTCTTGGATCACCTTTCAACTAGTTTTTAAGTAGCACTCAGTTTATCTGAGATGCTCCTGCATTTATTAATTTTCCAATAAATCAGAAATAGCTTTACAGCTTACAGCTGCATGTACTTGCTGGTAACAACTGTCGCAAGTTCACTGTGAAACACTTAAGCTCTGAGTGAGGGAAGAAGCTGTGGCTGTGGAATAATACAATAAAAGAAACCAAGTAAGAAAGGCAGATGTGTCAGGGTTGTATTTGGCTTTCTTGGCCTGTGCAAGTCTTTTCTTTGGTTTGTCAAACCTCAGATGAATCATTTTGTGAGGGTAAAGTGTAGAATGTTTGTTAAACTGTAAAAAGTTCTAAACTTGCCAAAATACAAGAACATTTATTACGTCTTCTACACAACTTATTAAAGGAATAACAGCAGATTAATCAAGAAACATGATATGGAGCTGACTCATGTGTATTGACCTGGTAACTCCATACATAATGTTTCTAAAGTTTCAGAACACCGGGCTAAAATCTGCTGAGTGGCTAAACTTTATTTGCAGGGGTGACGCACATCACATTTGTGTGCTATCTTTGGTATTGTGTTGTCCTTCATTTTCTCTCTGGGCTGTGAAGAGCCACAAATATAGGTCACAATGTTTCAGCAGTTTATTTTGTGAGGAATCATCTGTGGTTGAAGTGGGCTGCAGTGTCCTCTAACTGAAACATTCAGGAAATAACTGGCAATTTTCACAAAATTACAAAGCCATACAGTATGAACAAGCCTATGGTCTTGAGTCTCCATTATTATAGTGCTGTGCACTAAAGTGGGATAACTGAAGTAGGCCTCAGGGACCTATGTGTATAACTCTCAACTGGTCTGACCTTTGCATATGATGGAGAAGATCAAGCTCTAGCCTAAATTTTCTGGCAATTATAAAAGCTAAACAAACTTGAAATCTGCTGTGATGGCTAACGTGGGCTGAGTGCTTAACCATAACCATGTGTGTAATCCACAAAGCTCTTTTACAATTCCTCCAGCCTACATGATGAGTCTAATTCCATGTAATTTTCACATTTACATGCACACAATAAAATGTGGCTTTGGGCATTTGCCACACCATTGTTTGTGGGGACCCAAAGACCCCATTTTACCAACAGTGGGAAAGTGGACTCTTTTTTTTTGGAAGTGAAAACCATGTGAGTAAATATTTCTGATCTGGGACTACGTTTATTCTCAAAACCACATAATTGAGATAAACATTACACTGAGACCGATTAGAGGTAGAAGGGCAGGGAAATGAAGACAGTATGCGTGTGTATATACAGACCTCCATGAATTGGATTAGCATGTGTAGATAAGTGGACCTCCATGAATCGTGATTGTCATTTTTATTCTCAGTTATAGCTTTCCTCTGGCCGGCCATGATGTAGTGTTTATGAGACTCCACTGTGATAAACCTCCATCCATAACAAATCAAAAGTCTCTGGTGCCACTACAAGGGCTGCCCAGTACACCATAGATTATTGTAACACACTAATACACTAACAAATCACTAAACATTTTAATTTGAGATGTGACCCTCTAGATCAATCTTAGATTAGTTTCTGAATTTATGGAATTCAACAAATGGGAATAACTTTTGTTAAAATTATGAGAAATAGAGGTGCACCAAGAATAAGTCAATACCTTAAAAAAATGAGTAAAATTTTGCAAATCTTGATGCTTTTAACTGTATTTTGCTGATAACTAAAGATTTCATTATGGATTATAGATCTATCAAATAAAAACTTGATGTTAAATACAATGGTGTCTGTTTTACAACAATCGATGGCAATATATGGCAAACACAGCTATAGTTATCTCCGTACAGTAATTGATAAGTTGTGTTTTGATCAAAACACAAACAGGATCTAAAAAAATGTTCTTGAGGAAACTCAGCAAGTTTCCAGTTGCTCAAATCTTATGACTTTATTTTTATATAAAAATATATTTTCATATATTTTTATTTAAGTCTTTTACTGAGACAGTTCTAACATTTGCATTTAAAAGTTGGTTGGGAAAGTTGACTACAGTACTTAGAATACAAATCTTCTAAGTGTTACTGATAAAACTAGCACTCAGATTAAAGGATGGTGGCCAATCCTTATTGCAGATTTATCAGAAGCACATCTTAAACAAGTCATTACTTTATCAGAAGTAAAGTTTCAACTTCTTTCTTCAAGCTCTCACTACAGACTTCCAAAAATCCATTATAATAGATTTAGAAATTATTTTGTCCTTTGTGCAGTCATGCTGGTGAACTAGAGGGTCAAATGATATAATATTTACTTTCTGTTTGCTTACTTATTTACTTATTTATACTTTTTGTCTTATGATGATTTTAAAGTGTCATTACTGTTTTGTGGATGTGATGCATGTAACTGCTTGCAAACCAAAGTTCTCTTGAGAGATAACAATACCCATAAAGATTGAACTGAACTGAATTGTTAGCATTTTTAGATTTTGATTAATTATTGTGAAAATGGAAATTCTATAATTGTGATAACTCTTTGAATGACAAACATTAACCATGTTTCACCAAGGGTTTAAGTTCACCACTGTGTTTTAGTGTAATGGAAGGTATGAAAGTCATAATATCTAGCAGTATACACACAGTTTGGAATTTTGTCCATATCATGCAGGCCCAGTCATCCCATGACTACATCACATGGTAGTGCTGCAGAAAATGTATAAATTATTGACTAAGCTCATGAGATAAATTATAAATACTTGTTGGAGTCATTACTCTGACCTTGATCCAAATGAAAAGAAAGAACCTCGAGTACATGCTAGGAAAAGCCGACTCTGTATTTGACTGGCAGTATCAAGGAAAAAAAAATCTGTTCAGAAGTCCAGCGTCTTTGCCTTAGCGTGCCAGTAATGCAGCCTGGCTGAGGTTTCAAATATCCAGTGCTCGTTTGAAGAGGGCTAAGGAAATGGATAGTGAGGAAGCAAACTTGTCAAAAAAGGAGGGCCCCTGAGAGCAATAAGAAAAAGCTACACATTTGAAGCCCTCTACCAGAGCTTCCCACCCTTTTCTCCTCTCAGACCCCCCCCACCCCAGCTGAGATCCTTCCATGCAGCCTTCCAAGACAAACATCTAAGGAACATGAGCTCCAAATGAGCACGACCACATGCCTGCATACCAGCGGGAGTCAAAGCCTGAGACTGCAATTAACAGCTGAGGGTCCAATCCATGGTACAGTACACCATTAACTGGCAACCTACCACAGTACTTTATAGGGTATGACAAACACTAGTCAAAGTGTGAAAAATACAGGAAGAACAGATTGATGCACTGCATTTACTTGACTTGGGTTTCTGTTTTTCACATTAATACTCTTCTTTTTACACCATATGAAAATGCCAGCTGCCATTAATATAGTCCAAATATTTCATGGCAAATGAATCTAAATGTTTATGAATGAATTAATACATAATTATAAAGTGTATGAAATATACCATTTATATAAGCGAGACGACAGCAATGATTATATAAAGAAAGTCACCCAGCAGCATGTAAAGTTAGTTAGATCATAATTGAATTAATAAAGTGTCATATTTTATGACAGTCCTGTTTCATAATTTGTTATTCTTAAAGTGACATTCCAATGCTTTGTTTAAATGTTGATCAGTATGACATTAAAGAAAAAAATACTTGAAATATGTCCCTTTACATGTAATGAATGTAAAATATATGAAAATTTACATTTTTGAATTCAATTATTTATTAATTTATGACTGTAGATAAAAATAATAATTAATACAAATGAACTTTTTCATTAAACAGTGGGACCTCAGTTTTCATCATTAAACTGTTTTAAAGTGCCGGACTATGACTGAAATTAGTGGTAATTGAAGCAATATTTCCCATAATAAATACAATTAATCCCTTCCAGACACAAAATATTAACAAAAATACATTTTATAGAATGACTATAGTATTACATACAGAACACAATAAGAAATGAATACTAAAAAAGAACTAATGAAATGGATAAATGAACATTTAACATCACTCTTATGGGTTTACGCTCCCTTTTAGAGCATGCTAGTGTGGTCCAATCGGCAGCTTTGTTTTGTAAACCCATTCTCGGCCAGTATTTCTTTTTGCACCCATTTCAGGCAGTAGCGCTGCGTGCCGTTGCCTTAGTGCGACATGTTTTTGTTTGTTTTGAGGGTTATTGAGCATAAAAAAACACCATAATGAACGACAAATACATGTGTGGATGCTTTATTTTTTTCTGCAAAGTTAGTGGCGAGTCACATGGGCATGCCACTGAAAACTGGGACAAATTTTCTATGAAAAAAGGTAGCAGATAACCAAATTGTATGATAACCAGGGCAAACGATAACGAAACGTTCTACTGTATTTTCCACTAATTTTTGGAGATGCACTAGTAATGTGTACTCTATATCAGCCAATACTGTTTTCCCCCAAATGTATCCGTACTGATGGATAAAAAAAACATTGCTAAAGCACCAGATATAAGTAACTAATTTATTATTACAATGAAAAGAGACTAATTCCTAGTTTCTGAGGATTTCATGGTTTCATATGATAATATGTCTGCCTTTAAAGAAAATTCTACACTGACAGTTACAATGTTTAATACAATAATACAGACCTGGACTGGGACACAAAACATCATCATGGTTAAAATAACAACAGAGATCATTTTGATCTTGAAGTACTTTTGCATAATAAATTGCTGGCTGATAATAAAGGTTATGGAAATTTTCCATCTGCATTCACAAAACGTTCATATCAGTCAGGTCTTAGCGTGGAGGTCTGTTCAGGAGCTCATTCTCTGTTTGTTCAGCAGTCAGGAGATTACAACAACAACAGTGGAACAGCGGGGTTCTTGTGCTGTTACAGCACTAATGAGTGTCTGTGTGATCCTCCAGGTAGGAGAGTACACAGGATGCTAAGACTGACCTGTGAACTGTTTCACTGATGCATACAGTCAGCATTATGTTATACAGTCAGCAGCTTTAATGAAGCTGGGCAGGCCTTATTTTGTTTATGATTCCCACAGAGCTGTGAGGCAGTCTGACATGAGGGTCTTACCGGAGCATATGAGCCGCACTGAAGACCACATCAAACTCTTCACTGTCCAACCGAGCTGCCTTCTCTGCCATCTCAGCAGCCTCCAACAGCCTGGAGTCCTCCAGCAAAAACTGACCTGAGAGAGAGAGAAAGAGAGAGAGAGAGAGAGAGAGAGAGAGAGAGAGAGAGAGAGAGAGAGAGAGAGAAAGAGAGAGAGGGAGGAAATGAAGGGGAAGTATGAGAGATTGACAGAGAAAGAGGAAAACAGGTTAGAGTGGGGTAGGATGAAAGAGGGGTAAAAATGAGAGAGAGGGAAAATGTAGTGAAGAAGGAAGGAAGGAAGAGAGAGTGAGGGAAAGGTGGAGAGAGAGAGAGAGAGAGAGAGAGAGAGAGAGAGATGAAAGGAAGAGTGTAATATGGGAAAAGTTGAGAAAGGAAGGAAAGAAAAAAGGGCCAAGATATGGTGAGAGGAAAGGATGTTTGAGAGGACAGGATGAGAAAGAGAAGACATGATGAGACAGAGAGAAATAAAAGAAAAAATGAGAAAGGGAAAAAGAAAAAAGTGAAACAGGGATAAAGACAAAAATTCAGAGAAAGAATGTTAAAGAATGAAAGAAAGTAAATGTGAGTGCAAAAGAAACAGAGGAGCAAACGAGTAAGAAAAAAGCAAAAAAGAAAAAGAGAAACAAAAAGAAAGCAGAAAATGAGGAGAAAGAAAAAGAAAGAGAGAGAAATGCATTAGTGTGTTGTGTACTATTGTGAATGAGAATAGAACTCTAAAAAGATTTGTCGGAGAAAAGGTTGCCTTCTTTTTCATTCCTACAGAAGGACAAATGTTAAACATTTCCTTTGGCTCAAGTGGGACAGCCAGTCTGGACTGGCTGCTCTCTACTGATTGCATGTAACACAAGACATTATACTGTACTGGCCATCTGACAGGCCATTTGTCTGATTAAGATTTCCTGATAGGACTGCTGGTGTGATGTGTGCTGGTTAGTTCTGTACAGCAGTGGGGAGTTAAGTGACTGGGCTCTGATGAGATCACAGCAGCACTGCTGGGTTGGGGGGAGCTGGCTGATCTGTGAAGAACCCCACATGCTGAGAGCCAGGTTTGCTCTGGAATAAATACCCTGTTGCTTTTGGTAAGCACCACACTCCCACAGTGTCTCGCCAAACCAGGCATATTTTCCCAAATAGCAGCAGCAGAACATAAGTGTACTCTCGAGTGAAAATCTCCTAGCTTGACTCACTGTGTTTTCAGAACACCTCAAGGACAAACACGGCTTCTGCTAGAAACCAATCATTGGAATTCTCTGCAGCTTTTCTGAATGCTGGCAGAACATTTCCCAGTCAAATTTCCAAGAGAAATTGAGTCAAGTTGAATCAACATCCAAACTCAAATGCCATACTCAGCATGTCATTCAAGTAAAATATCAGTTCTCTCGGCATAATCAGCACACCAGCAGAGGAAGAAACATGAGCCGTGTTCTCTAGTGTCATGAATGCGCTTTGGAGAACAATGAAAGGAAATGCGTGATATTCTTCGTTTATTGGCCTTTTGCTCACTCCAAGTGATCCCTGATCAGACACGTACAAAGCTGCATTACGCAGATGCTTTGGCAGCTACAGAGTGGGAAAGCATGTCAACAGGGGTGAGCCAACAGCGCTGTGATAATAGTCTGGTCTATACCCAGAAAATGCTCCGTCTGGAGCTCAACCAAGTATGGAAAATGTGGGATTTGAAAGGAATCTCTGGAAAATGATGCACAGGTGTTGGCAAGAAAAACACACAAGAAGCCTACTGATAATAACTTGCCTTTGTTGTTAATGTTGTATATCCAAACACAGTGCCATATCAACAAATTTGACATATTTATATATAATAATATATGAGGTAAAAAGGTAAATAGACATATATATGAAATATAAAGCAGATGAAACATTTAAGTGTCTTAAATCTTCATCTTATTGCCTTGTTGATATCAGTGGCATTCTTTCATTTATCTTAGATTGACAGTGATGGGCATTGACAGTGATGGGACTGACTGTAAACACAGCCTTCTAGAACCTAAAGCTCCTACTGAGACTACATTTTCAAATAGCCATTGGGCATCATTTGGTTGGTTTGTGTTCATACTACACACATGAGCACAGTTGTCATTTCCTCCAAGACAAATAAGCCCTCATTATTTCTGCTTCAGTCCCTTCATGCATAGACTGCCTGGTTTTGCTGGAATAACATCTTTAACCCTTACTCTTTAGGTGGAGTAAGGACTTACTTCAGAACACCATTTTTCTACTGCAGAGACTACAAATCCAGCTCCAATTAGTAGAATGTTCATTCAGATAAAGAGCTACAATTAACACTAATGCTGAGAGATATAGAGGAGAGTAATGTATTGCAGAGCATTCTAATAGCTCTGCTTAATAGAAAAATGACCATAAACCAACAGAAAGATTCATCAACCTACCAGAACCGGGTGGCTACACGTGATCTCATTATTTTCCCATTTGCATGCATCTAAAGAGATAGTGAAAGTGGTACAGAACAGCCTACAGTCATAAGCCTGCACTTCCTCTACTGAGAACTAGGGCTGTCATTATGAAATTTTAGCCGATGATTAATTACCATACAAATGACCACTATTAATATTTTAATTGTCTCATTTTATTTAATGCGGTCAACTATTAAAGGACAAGCCTAAAGTGGCCAAATTAACTGAGCAGGGTGCATTTCTCAAAAGCATTGTTGAACTACTACCACAGTTAAATGAAAGGCTATCAATTTAAACACACTCTCACTCTCCATGGTTAGCACTGCGGCTGCTCAATAACATTTTAAGTCAAGCTGTCCTGCTTTCTGTCTGTCCAAACTCAACAGTTCCAGACTGACCAAACACAAAAATATCTAAAAGTGCTACAAGAAATGACTTCACATACTGAAGGGTGGTTCAGGTGAACTATAAAATGCTTAACAGTACTATTACACAAATGATAACCAGTATTGCACTTATATTATAATAATACTAACATGGGTCTGTGAGAGAGAATAACTGTGGGCTAAATATAACATTTTTATACAAACCTTAGTGCACTGAATTTAACACAATGAATCAAATTAAACATACAACATAAACATGCCATAACGTTTGCACAGGGCACATTTTCTGTTTTTATTTTACTGTAATTGTGTAAACAAGTAGTCATTGCATTAAAATTTGCATTAATTTATTCTCTCCTTACCACTTAGAAAATGAATATATATAATGTATATTTTTTTAATGTATATATATATATATATATATATATATATATATATATGTGTGTGTGTGTGTGTGTGTGTGTGTGTGTGTGTGTGAAAATGAATATATATATTTGCATACAACTGTACTAAAAGTTTTCTGTGAACATTTGTGCCACCATCAATAGAGAAACAATTTTCTTACCATAATGCATATAGCAGTTTCCTTTAGTGGGATCGAGCTGAATGGCCTTCATAAAGTACTTCTCTGCTTCTGCTTTCTGACCCTGAAGAAAATAAGGGAATAAATATTTTAAACAAAAACTGAATTGCTGTTTTAATGGTGCCATTCATTTTAAATGTTGGCCAAGCACACGGAACTGAACTTTAAAAGTAAAATGAAAAGAAGTCGGCTTTATAGAACACTTATTTTACATATCCATATAATCATGGTAGAGTACTGACTCTTATGCATCTGCTGAAGAATTCCATCATATGGAATATGATTGCAGACATTGAAAACTAAATAACACAGTGAACCTTTATGATGAGACTGTTCACTCCTGCATGTCGAGACATGAAAACTGACCATACATATCTTAGAGCTTTGTTATGAATGGAAGTGTGAAATGGAATATTTGACTTGAAGTGAGTAAATGTTTAATACCCCTTTAGGCGTGAAAGAGATACTGGTTGTGGTCTCAGGAGCATTATCGTAACATGCTTTCACGCTTTGGTTGATAAATAGAGCAAGGGTTCAGCTGTAGACCGGCTGCAAAAGTGTGATATTTTCATATTTACATTATATGCACTGTTTAAATCCCCAAAACCAGTGATGTGTAGCACTAAATCAGTTTAATGCATTTCCATTATGTTCGAGCGGTGCTGTTTTTTGTTAGACATGGATGCTTGTCTTCTTACGCTGTGGCTAAAATGAGAAGGACAAGTGTAAATGAATGTAATGCACATGGAGACCTCTGCTTTGCATTAAAGCATAACATATGTCTATTTTCATAACTGAGCTGGGTGACATATCATCTTCACTGGCATTGGTGTCTCCTCAAAATACTGATTAATAGTTGTAATGGTATTTACAGATAACGAGACTTCCAATGACAAAGTGGATGATGCCCATCATGAAGAAAATGTTGATGTGAACTTTAGTGCAATTAGTGCTGTGTAGTCACGGTGACATTGTGACTGACTGCAATACATTAAAGATGTTGAATAGTGAATAACAGCATTATCCTGAATATGGAACATTTAAGGTTTGCTTCCCTGTGAAGGTAGGAACACACCAGGGTTCTTGTCCAAGACTTAACACTACATACACCTGCCATTGTAACTGCTTTGTAGACTAACACCTAAATAGGCCTATGTAAGGATCAGAACAATGAAAGTATAATTATTGCAGCAAAAACGTCTTACATTTAAGTGCAACAGTTAAAACAGCACCAATAAGTTATTAGTTAAAAAGGAATGTTTATTATGCTCACTAGTTCTGCATTTTACTGAAGAATTATTGTGAAGTAGAAACCCATAACGTGAAAAGGGTAAAGCTTAAAAAATGACTTTTCTTTTACCTCTGATCAAAAGAGTTAACAGATCAGATTAATGGATTATGAACAAACTCAATTGTAGATAGATCTACTGTATAAAAACAGCACTATCATTGTTACCACACTGGCAGATTTCAAAGAAGAAAAACAATCACATGACTGGTTCAAGACATCACAGCACAAAAACAAAGTCATCTTAAGCAGTTTCCAACTGCTGACTTGAATTTCGTATTAGTTTGTTGATGAGTGAATATACAATAATTTAAATTTGATATAAATCATTTTTATAGTTGCATGTATATACTGTATGTGCATAACGTGTATATGCATGATGTGTACAATTGTCAGGTCAAACACTGGCATGTTAAACCTTTTGTATATGGTGTATACAGGCAAAATCAAATAAAACCCCTAAGGTTTAACACATTCTTTAAGACTTCTTTATCAACAAAAGCACTGAGACTGCATTATTACCAGAAGAGCACATAAATGATGTTCATGTAAACTCTGCATGACAATAATGTTAGTGAATTACTGCAAGTAATGAATACATTCTAATGAAGCATATTTATATCCTTGCATATGTTGAATTTGTAAACAAAAACACCCTTTAAGCAAATAAAACAAATGCATATATATATATATATATATATATATATATATAGTTTCATGGCTTTACACCCACATTCATAAGCAATATCCTGGCTGCCCTGCCCCTTCCTATAGAAGAACTCCTCTTATAGTCACCAGTGACCCACTAATCTGAGCGTGACATCAGACAGCTAACAGACACGCTGCTGCTCTGGCCTCTCTGAGGTGTTTATGAATGGAGTCTGAGTCTGATTAGCTGCGGAAATGACAGAATTCAATAACGTGCTCGAGAAGCTCTCACACCCCTGGGGTTGGGCTCCCTGACCCCCCCTGGGTGTGTGTGCAGAGGTCGAGCAGGGTCATGCTCAGCAGAGGAAAGGGCTGATTTTTATCCCATCGCCCTACGTCGCCCTCTGACCGCCCACATCTCCCCCCTGCCTGCAGCTCAACCCTGGACACAAAGACGCTGACAGGATGAGCGCTTCCTCATCACTCAGCGTGTCTGCAGTGGTGTGTGAGGGAGTGTGTGTGCGCATATTAAAGACTGGAGTGGACTTTGGCTGGTTTAGTTCAAACTAGAAAATCACTTTCGACAGTTAATATTGCTTGTGCCCAGATGACCTGAACCATAGTTGTTTTAGTAGCCTTGGTTTGTTATATAAAATATAGTAACACGTCAGTCTCAGGAGACAAGCCAATACTATTAGAAGAGGATTTTGTGTTAACTGTGGCTTTCTATGTCTAGAATTGACATTTTTTCCAATAAATCATTAAGCAAGCAATGAAAATGAACAGACAACTGCCTCAAACACTATCCAGGCAAAAAAATAACTTATTTTGATATACAGTATGGAGCAAGGCCACACCATTACAGAGACGCAAGATGGTGGTTCAGAAGGTATGTCGGCAAGAGGAAGCAGGAAGGCATGCACAAGCTGTGGAACAGGTAAAGCAAGGTCAGTGGATGGTATGGGAAGGATTGGAGAGGAGGAATATCTCCTGGAAAGAGCTGTGGGAGATGGAGATATTCAGGGCGAGCTTTACCCTCAAGGCTGCCTATGATGTCCTGACTTCTCCCGATAACTTAAGACAGTGGAATGGTGAAGGTCCCATATTCCCTATATGTCCAAGTCCAGCAACTTAACTTAAAAACTTAGAAACTTATACAGCAACTTAAAACTTAAGCACATTTTATTAGGCTGCAAGACCAGCCTCATCCAAGGCCATTACACCTGCGGCCCAACCAGGTGTTAAAATGTCTGTCTTCCTGTCTGGCTCTCGTCGGAGGCAGTCACATTCCTCCTCTCTCCTCACTATGCCTACCCTGCTCGCTTCTTTGTCCTTGTCTGCCTGGCTTCTAGAGACGCTCTGGCACTGCTCTACAAAAGAAAACATTATGGATTGGATATTAAGTGGTCTCCAGTGCTATTATCACCATCTTATCTATGAGAAGTCTGGGCTTGGGGGAGCCTGTCTGTCCTGATGGACTTTTTGCGGCTGGATACGCGATGGACGGAATCCTCGCGTGCCTAGCAACAATCTCCATGTGGACGGAAAGAGGACACACTATTGGAACACTGGTAGGGGATTTTGCTAAAATTGGCATAAAGCGATATCACTGTTTACCGAGAAATGAATGTGTTGGGTTTGCTCGTCCGGGCCCTATGAGGCGCCCAACTGATTTGATCTGTGGGGCAGAACGAACTTTGACTGTGATTAACACCAACCTGGATAATATCTCGGTGTGGATGGCGTTCTGCAAAGAGCTGGACATTTGGAGATCCTATGGACTAGAGTGACCTTGGCAAATTCGGGTTTGCTCGCACTGAAACCATGTCTGAGATTTGTTTTGGCTCCCCTCTTATCGCAGTTGACCTTGCTGTGGTACTGCAAAACCTCCACTGGGGTGGATTGCCATGGAGACTCTTCTCCCTCCCAACCGCCTCTGACTACCCCCACCACTTGCTATGTCTTGTCGTTTATATGTGCTTACGCAAAGAGTTTTTTTTTTTACATGTTTACATGTTTTTTCTCTCTCTCTATCTCCCTCCCTCATGTATGCTGTTTTTCTTCCTTACTTTATGACTGGCGCTGCTGAGTTGGCTGCCGTCACGACTGTCTGTCTGTCAGTCGTTAAAGCATTTCACTGGAAGTATCTTTCTTGTATGTGACAAATAAAATTTGAATTGAATTTGAAAATTTGAATTTAAATTTGAAATGTCTTGCAGATGTGCTGGAAAGTTAATGGCCAAGTGTCAATGCTCTTCCATGCCTGCCATCCCGGTGGTTGGCAACAACATTTGTCTGGTAGGGCGAGGGTCACCCTTAGGCAGATAAGAGGTGCAGATTCGTGGCCACCTCTACATCTAGGCTACTCAGGGAGATGGGAGTGTGAGGGAAGACCCCCCAGCAGGCAATCAAATACACGTTTCCAAGTCTGCTGAAAAGGAGAGTCAGTGGCTGTTGATGAAGAGGAAGGACTCTATTTGGGCTCATCAAATGAGCTGGTGGCATCTGGGGGTGAAAACCTGGGACTCTAGGATTTACTGCTGAACCCTCTAGAGGTGTCATATGTCTATCAGCGAAACATCCATGATGGAGGGCGCCCACTTGATAACTCAAGGATACCATTGCTCAACTGACTACCCCACAGTCTCGAAGTCTCATGTTTATATTACGGGATATTAACATCTAATCCTATACAACAGAACTATTAAATACAACTACAGAACATGATACATTTTAAGCCTTTTTTTGTTTTAATGTTGTTCAGTATGGCTTATAGGTCATGAGTTGGTTGGTCAATCAAGCACAGTAATATCATGGTCAGCAAACCATTTGGTAGTAAACTTCCGAGCGTCTGCAAAATACTGTAAATGTAAACTTCACACTGGACTTCAGTCACCTTGGATTCTGTGCCTTTCCACTCTTTCTTTTTGATTTCCACATTTTATGTATTTTTATTGTTTAAACTGGAATTTCCTCAAACTCGCAATGAAATGTATACATACATATATTTTCTGGATGTCTGATTTTCATTAACTATAAGCATTACTGATCAACATAAAGTAATAAAAAGTCTTGAAATATGTCAATTTATGTGTAATTAGTTTGCCTTTTTAAATTAAATTATGAACAAAAATGTTCTTCGGTATGTAGACTATAGACATTCTTTCTCAAAATGATCAGACTTTTCTATACTGTTGGCTAGAAAAATGAAAGCACCTACATGGTTTTTGAGATGGGCATATATTTTTTTGGGAAAAACATAATTTAATATGGAGCCCTTGCCCTATGTAGACATTTTTGAACTTCTTCACACTCATATTTCTCTTTTACAAGAATGGTTCTTCAAAGCAGCACCAACTGGAAAATTTTCATGGAACCAAAAGTGGTTCTTCTGTAGCACTGCTTGAAAAATTGTTTTAAAAATGCATTAGAACTTAATGTCAGTTCCACACACTTGAGCAAAGTTCCTAAAACCACAAACTTTTCTCAGTATCTCTTTGAGGCATTTTCAAGGTCAGCGAACACAGTGCCAGACTGTCTCTCAGGTCTCTCCCTGACTCTGAGGTGGCTTTGTTTACTCTCTGAGGACGGTGGGTTGTGGGGTCGCCCCCGCGCTGCTCTATTTCTGCATCAAACGTCCAGCAGCAAATGGAAGAAGAAGCTGCAAGCTTTGAACTATACCACTTTTTTCCTAATCAATACTGTGCTTTGAAGTTGAGACAACATCTCCTCACTCCAATGAGTCTGTTTCAGTCTAGTGCAGAAATCATTCTCTGATGGACTGAGCTGTTTGCTCTTTTATGTTTCCCCCAGTGACATTGTTCAGAAAGTTTGCTGTCAACTTGTCATTAGCTGTATGGCAATCTGGTGCGAAAAGTTTTAATTTGTCCAGGCACTTGCTGAATCGGTCCACAAAAGGATAAAAGAATAGTATCAAAACATGAAAAAAAGTATGAAAAACTAATTTTTTTCAGCTGATCTTTCTATGTATACATTCATTTTAGTAGTACAGTAGTCTTTTATTTTTTTAACAAATTTTAAATTGTTACATTTGGGGTTACGTTACAGACCCTACCGTGATAGTGGAATTTCTGATAAATTTTCCCAAAAATGACTTTACATTAATATTTATTGAAATCATGCAAAACAGCAAGTCCGCGAAGGTCGAATCGCAAAATAGAAAGAGACTACTGTATGTCTACTGCTTGAGAATCAAAATCATAATCTTGCCATTGATTACTCCATATTAAAGAAAATAGAAGTAGACATAGGAAGAACAAATAAACAAAGAAATATACTCACCAAAACAATAGATACACATGCAATCACTGTCCATTTTATCAGCTCCACTGACCTTATAGATTCACTTTGTAGTTCTACAATTACAGACTGTAGTCCATCTGTTTTTCTGTGTACGTTATTAGCCTCCTTTCATCCTGTTCTTCAGTGATCAGAACATCCACAGAGCAGATATTGAGTGGTGAATCATTCTCCGCACTGCAGTGACACTACCGTGGTGGTGGTGTGTTAGTATGTGTTGTGCTGGTACAATTAGACACATCAAAGCCACTGGACACTCCCTGTCTGCTCCATTAGACACATCTGCCATATTGGTTCAGACATTAGCTAAAGTAGTAGTAGTTTGTTTTGGTCACCCCATAGTCCTACATTAGTGATCGTAGGATGCTGCCCACAGGATACTGTTGGCTGGATAATTTTGGTTGGTGCACTATTTTCACTCCAGCATTGACACTGAGGCTCTGTGTCTGGTTCATTTAATACCAGTGCAACAGACACTAACACACCGCCATGTCAGTATTACTGCAGTGCTGAGAATGATCCCTTACCAAAATAACATCTGCTGTGTGGAGGTCCTGTTCATTGAAGAACAGAGTGAAAGGAGGATAAACTATACAGAGAAACAGATGGACTACAGTCAGTAATTGTAGAACTACAAAGTGCACATATAAGGTCAGTGGAGCTGATAAAAAAGACAATGAGTGTAGATATAAGGTATGTGTACCTAATGATGAGGCCAGCAGTGAGTGTATAACCAACATTTGGATGCAAAACTGAACTGAAAACTGAACTGCGTGAAATGTTGGTGAATTTCTTCCTCTTACACCTTCAAAACATATTTCACGCTTCATTTTTAAATAAAATAGACAACTCTTTTTTGGGAATCTGCTTCACTGAAATTACTCATTGCTATTGCTGCCCAGTTGAGAACAAAAACCCATTCAAACAAGCTCACTGCTCTTCTTGTACTCCCCGCTCAGTTCTGAAAGATGGTAAACGAAGCCGACCATGATTTTTCTTTCATTTGCAGAAGGGGACGGCAGGCTGGAGTGTGTGGCAGCTCAGAACAGGCCCACGTGGTTAAGTGTGAAATGAGAGGAGACAGGGAGCAGGAAAGCGAGAATATAGCTTCCTCATGCTGAAGCAAGAACTTTTAGAATGAAAGATTCAGGGCCTCATCCCCTTCAAGCACGTCTGCTGTCATAACTGTCCACTTGGCTTTCTCTGAGGGATTTCAGACCTGCGGGCATGGCAGGCATACATGCCACATTTTCAGCCACTTCAGAAAAAGTGAAGTTCCTCTTTCTGTCCTTAAGCAACCTGTGTCTGCACCTTTTGCATAGTTTACTCAGACAATAACAAAGTTTCTGTCAGGGAGCTTGCTCTTACCGTCATGGCCAGTAGCTTGCCGTAGGTAAGGTGTGCTGGTATATGGTCAGGTTTGGCTCGGAGTGACTCTCTGTACCAGTGCTCAGCCTCCGCCAGTTTGTTCAGCCTCATGTAGGCCTCTCCTGTGAGGGGTGGAGAGAGGGGTCAGGTCAGCAGGTTAGAGGTTATGGAAGCACACATCCCCCTTTGTTTTATTGTGAGATCCTATAACAGGGGGGAGGCAGTCATCCGAAAGTGACCTGCAACAAGTCGGGATGACTGCGTAATGTGATCCCGTAGCATTCCATCCAATTACACTGAATAGCCTTTTGAGTAAAATCCGATGTATTCCAGTGTACATATAAACAACTCCAAGCTCTAATAGTATTGCACGTCTGGCTTCTAAAATCAATGATTATTGACCCAGTTAATGTTCAGTATTTAACAGTATTTGTCACTATTTAATGGCACAAGTAATTCAATTAGTATTTGAATAGACAAAAGCAGTTTATGAACACCTAAACACCTTGAACACATTTGGGAATTTGATTTGCTGGCATTCTTTCACATCAAGTCTACTCTATACTGAATGTCAGATGATGTGGTAGCGCTGTGACATTTTGCTCCAATCAAAATTCACTATAGTTTCAAACCAGACAGTGTGCTTACTTTCAGAATTGGTGATGAATCATGTACTTCTGCTAGTCAGTGTTGGAAAATACACACATACATAATGACCACCCCTGATTTAGAATGAACTCGGCCCGGGTCTACAAAGATTACACATGACAGGGTTTGCTCCATATATAAATATAAATATATAATAAATAATATATAAATAAGTGAGCACACCACTTGAGTCAGTTGTAGCAGAGTGTAAAACAATCATCATGGGCAAAAGACACAATTTGACTGATGTCCAAAAGAGCATGATAAGAGGGTACTGAGTTAAGGAATATACTCATTTTGTGAGATGTTCTAAAGCTGCCGTAGCGAATGTGTACTGGGAATGGACTTCTTGTCCATTTAGTGTCTCCCAAAGGCATAACAGTGGTGTTCAACAGACCAATGATGCCAGAGGAGAAAATGACTCCTGTGAGTGGTACAGAGTAATGAACATGCAACAGTGGACCAGTTAACCTTGATAATGCAGATGCAAAGCAGAAAGTGTCAGGGATCACTATTGAGCACAACAAGAAAGAAAAAAGAGCACAACAAAGAAGCAAACAGGACAACCTGTACAAGTACACAGTGAAATGTTCAGACTTCCAAACATTAGGATGGCCTATTCAAATCAATGGAACATTCTGCTGCATTCTAAAGAGCTGTGGAATAAAACATTTCATGCAGCTAATCTATTTAAGGGCATTTAAAAATAACCATCATATAACAATATGTACACATTGGTTTCTGCCTCTGCTGTGACCAACAGAATAGGCCATTTCTTATGCCCATCCTTATTAGCCACTACAGCTAAACTGTTCAGAGAGAGACAGAGTTAACACTGAGAGCGGAATAAAAAGAACAGGATTTAAGCTGATGGGTGATTTCCACTGCGGCTTGTTTTACACTGACCTCAGTGTAACTGTCCCCTGTGGGGCCGGAATAGAGGCTGACCTGGCCCAGGGCTAACCCTGCTCTTAGAAAACCAGACTTAAGGGCTTCTCTTTATGACATGACGGAAAACACACACTCTGATCCTTCAGATATCATCTGACACCAGCCTCAAAGCTGGCCCAGCACCTGCAATAATAACCCTCCTCTCACTTTCTGGATTATTATGAAGAACTCAATGGCAGAGCTACTAAACTAGCCCAAACATGGCCAAAACAATGTTTTTAATGTAATTACTGCAGAAATAATAAAAATGAGAGGGTATGTGTTTCACTTAACCTTGTACCCTGGATCACAAAGCCAATCCGCACCCCATGTGCCATTGAGCAGTACATGAACATTAATGCAGATGAACAGACTAAAATAACTAAAGGATTATTGTCTATTACTGCAAAGATAAGAAACTGGAGATGGAGCAGATGGCTTACTGATTATGTCTTAACCCTCTTAGTCTTGACGTAATAGGACTTTTCATCCAATTAAGATGAATTAATTTGCTCTCTAATACCCAGTGGTGTAGATTATATGTGCATGAATCATAAGCACATACAGAAATATTAACAGCTGCATTTGATAATGCTTAAGCACATCATGTTGCCAAATAACGATGGATTTTTAATGATTTAATGACCCTCACTTATCATATCATTCAAGAAAGAGTCCTTTTCATTCTTAACAGGGATTGCTTATTGTCACAGAAGAATAGTTGCACAGAGCCTTGCAGTGTAATATGTAGAAAATAATCCAAAAGCAATTCACTGAAATTAATAAGTGGTGCTACATTATGGTGATGTATGACTGATTCCCAATAAACAGTTTTCTTGTTCAAAGTGAGGATTTTAGACTCTTAACAGAATAAAAATCAGTACATTTCCAGCTTTATTTCATCACCACATGCAGGGAATACAGCAATAACAGATATTGCTCTTAAAGGACAGTGCAGACAGGGCCAGCGCTAAGAAGTTGGGTGCCTTTAGCACAAATTTTGTGTGATACCCCACCCCCCATTTGGGAGTTTGGGTGGTTGGGGGGCGGGATTGACTGTGGCGAAAGTTGCACACCAGAAAGCTTTTGTGCTTGGGGTTCCCTGTGTGTGTGTGTGTGGGGGGGAGGCGGGTGGCACTTGGGGCCCCACGTGCAATACGTGATTCATGTGGGTGGAGTGCTGGCCCTCAGTGCAGATTAAATGGCAGAAATGGTGTCCTTGGGGGTTGGTGCAAATTTTTTATATTGTGTAACAGTGATTGTAAACAGAATAGTGTAATGCCCTGCCCTGCGCCCAGTGAGGGGGTAGGGGACTAACCGCAACCCTTTTAAGGATTAAGCGGGTGTGATAATGGGTGGATGGATGATTGTAAACAACTGAATGGTGTTTGAAAGTCTGTGGCCTTTAAATACATATTATAATTGAGTTCTGTTTTGTTCTGTTTAACGCATTTCTAAGTGTGGAAGAGTGAGGTGCCAAGCGTTTCACAGTGCAGCAGCTATTGAGGTTCCTCAGCTTATGAACTTATGGCAGGAGAATTTTACCAGATTCAATTAAAAGTGACATAAATTCTATAGTGCTGAAAGGCACGTTTGCATGCAGTCAGAGCTCATTCCACTGGACAGCTGGAGAGAAATGAAAATGAACCTTATTAAAACTGAAATTCAACCCAGCACCACTTGTCTTCACCCGCAAGAGTAATGCAATCAATGAGTGGGTTGGATGGAAGAGGTATGAGGATGAAAAAATATCAATATTTACTGTTAAACATATTCATCAATATGCACACTAGACCTGGGCTTCAAATAAGACTTTTTCAAATAAACAGAAAGGAATTATGTCTTCATATTACATGGAGGAGTGTGGTGGAGAAGTCCTGATAAGCAGACTGGTCAACATTTTGGGATAAGCTCTACTCTGTATAGATGTATTCCATCAAGTTATATTTGGCTTAGAGTGCATTCTGGGTCTTTCTGGAATTCTGCCCAAGAGAGATATGAGGAGAAAGAGCCCAGGGAGAATGAATGAACACATGGATCAGAAAGGTGGGAAGGTTGAAAGCCAAAACAAAGATTAAAAAGATCTAAACTGGAAGGAGATATTTCATATTTTGGAACATACAAGTGTACAAATCAATAAAAGACCTACACAGGCAACGTCAGCAAAAGTCAAGTCAAAGCACTAGTGTAAGCTCATAAAAACTTATCTAATGGACTGCAGTGAAACAAACTCAAACTGAAACACTCACACAAAACTTGCTCTACACTCTGACAAGTCAATAATATAGATCCAAAAAAGTTCCTGGACTTGCCTCTGCAAGGAAAAGTTCACACAAAGTAATGATTTTATCACATGCAGACCTTAAGATAAAATACCACCTCTATACAGTAATATAGCCAATCTAACACAATATCCAGTCTTGTCTGACAGTAGACAGGAGCTACTCACCCATCATATTGTAGAGGCTCTGTGGAGCAAACTGCTTGGGCATCTTCTGTATTGCTTCTTTATACACAGACAGGGCCTCCTGTGACAGGAACCCCAACAGATTTCATTATCAGTAAACTTATTAAACATTCTGGATTTCTAATTTTCATGAGCTATATGTCATACTGATCAATAGTAAAACAAACAAAAAAGATTGAAATGTGTAAATTTGTGAGTAATGAATATAAAATATATGACCATTTACCTTTTTGAATTAAATTATGAACACAAATGAACTTTATCACAATATTCAAATTTTTATTTATTTATTTTTTATATTTTATTTCAAAGTTTTTGCCAATTTTTATCTTCTTCCCAATGTAGTAGTAGCAAGTTAGCCCATCCCCTGTTAGGACTCTCCCATTCACTTTTGTAATGTTCTTGACTCTAGGAGGGTAAAGACAAGCACAAGCCTCCTCCTTTGTGTGTGATGCAGCCACCACCTCTTTTCAAACTACCACTGATACACGGTCACAGGGGAGCCAACGCGCTTGGAGGAAAGCACAGGATTCCCAGCTCTGAATGGACCAATCAGTAGACGCCTGAGCCAGCGGACATTGCAATGTGAAAGGAGAGAGAGTGTCATCTACCCACCCAGAGAGAGCACAGCCAATTTTTGCTGTCTTGGGCCCCGGCTGTTGATGTCAAACAGCATGACCGGGATTTGAACTCACAATCCTCTGGTCATAGTGTCAGCGTCTTAGCCTGCTGAGCCACTCGGGGACCTCAATATACCTCAATACCTCAAAAGTTTCTAGAACTAAAATCTGAACTTATTACTCTGGTGGAAACCCAACTTTCTGCAACAAAGCAAAAAAATCCAACAGTTCTCAAAAGCTTTTTGTGGGTACTATTTATTTTCCCCCTCCCTTAATATCACTGATTAGTTAAACATAAGCTCACAGGTTTTCTCACCCACCATTTTTATAAAAAAACCTACATTAACAAGTGGGCATAGATATGGTTGGAGTTAATGAGGAAAGTCAAGTGGATTGACCTAGATGTACAAGTCATGCATTTAATTTTAAAAAAGCTTATTAAATGATAATAAGTCTGTGCAAATAGTCTGTACAAACTTAATTAAGACCTAGAGTAAGGTTTGGTGATGTACTTTTTAATATTAAAAGATTTGGACTATTTATAAGACTACTGAGCTCTAGTCTTTACTAGCAATGTTAGCCTTGCAGCTCCAGAAGCAAAATTTCCACTACATCTGGTTTAAGTGGAAAATTGTGCAAATTGGATTTTTGCTGAACCATTTTCAGCACCTCATCATGGATCTGAATAAATCACATTCTGTGTGTGATATTGGCCTGGGACTCTGCTCACCTCCTGGTGGCCCTGTTCATGTAGAAGCTTGCCAAGGTTGTAGAGGCAGCTGGTGACAGAGCTCTTGTGGGCATGTGGATCCTTCAGGTTCTCGTCAGGGATGTCTGCGCAGGTGAGGAAGGTGCGCTTAGCCTCGTCTAGACGGCCCTGGTTCATCAGGATGATACCTGTGTTCAAGTAGGCAGCTGAGAAAGAGAGAAAGAGAGAAAGAGAGAGAGAGAGAGAGAGAAAGAGAGAGGTGGAAAGAACAAGTGAAAAGGTCCATTAGCATACAGAGTCAGAGTAATTAGTCTCTTTGGGGCCCAGGGAAGGTACCATGCTGATAGCTGTGAATGAATTGGCAGCCTGGTCTTTTGGGCGTCAATACATATTCACCACACTGGGGAAGAAATCACATGCAAAACCACTGAGAAGTATTGACTCCTTTGGCAGGATAGTATCGGACAACCATGATGGACTGTACACTGCACTCCTGATTTACTGTATTTGTTATTTGCTCTGCAGAAAAGTCTTTTTCTGTAGTGAATCAGCTAAATTAAATCACTGCTACTTAGTATGGTTCTCAAGAATACTCTTCAAATCTGAGCTCTCTTTACTTCTCTAACTCCCATATGTGTGGAGTATGGGAAATTCTACTAGCAAACTTGCAGTGTGGAAGGAGTGTTAAGCATGTAAACAGTCATATAAGACTATTATGACCATCTACCTAACAGTAAGAATAATCAGTAACATTAGGATCAGAGTTTTTGCTCAAAGGTAACCACTGACATGTTTCTTGCTCCTGTGCTCAATAGAGAAGCCAACTTGTCCACTGTGGAATTTCAATTGTTCTGTACCACTTGCCGGAGTCATTGTTCCTTTCTGGCATCAACGAGGCAGCAGTGATGGAGACACCACTGTTATGCCACTGGCTTTACAATTTATAGAGTTATATAATAGTTAGGAGACACAAAAAACACAAGTCAAATGTAGTTGTTGAAGAATGAAAATGAAAATATTGAGAGAAAAGATGGAGCTTGACTTTAAAGAAAATGGCACAAATAGATAGAGGTAAGGAGCACCAGAAGGTGAGGGCAGTGACACTAACTCATCTGC
Source organism: Crenuchus spilurus (assembly GCA_036984385.1). Taxonomy (NCBI): domain Eukaryota; kingdom Metazoa; phylum Chordata; class Actinopteri; order Characiformes; family Crenuchidae; genus Crenuchus; species Crenuchus spilurus. Next base: position 66,725 of record BRDA01068882.1, read on the forward strand.
TGCTCATGGTGGCATGTCTAAACCTGGGGACAGCTAGACGACCAGTAGTTAATGGGACAAACCAGTTAAAAAAATCTTCAGTTGCCTATTTAAGTAACATTATTTAACCCTCTGGAGACGGCTCTCCCATCGACAGCATATTAACTAAATTCTGCAAAAACACTTATAGGACTGTGAAATTTCATCCTAGAAACAAAACAAGACATACCATGGAAACCTTAAAGGGTCAAATATATATATACAGTCGAGTCATGGCCGAAAGTGTTGGCACCCCTGAATTTTTTTTAAAATTCCCCTGAAATTAATTGTCTGATTGTCACACAGGTATAAGGGCTCAACAGACTCATACATAGAGAAAATAATGATATCAAATGCTGAAGATGCCTTCCTGGTGAAAATCCTGCTCAGACAGACACATCGGCCTGAGATAGAAGACAAATTCAGTAGCCGTCATGGCCAGAAAGGTACCTCAAAACACTAGCCTCTCTGATGCACCTGGAAATGTTTAACTAGCAAAAGTTTGCTGTTGTGTATTTTACGTGAATGGAAATACTGTAGCTTGAAAGCCGATTCCTGTGAGATGAGCTTAAATAAGCAGAGACACGTCTGTGAGAGTGAGTCAGAAAAGTTGCGCATATTTTTCCGTCAAAAGACACACTCTGTCATTCATATGATAATGACATGGTCATTTTGGACATTCCATTGGCTGGATTACTGGCTATGGAATATGTGGTATTTTTACCAAACAAAAACCTCTCACCTGAGGTGAAGCTGAACAACAGACCTCTCTCTGAGTGTTTCACACCTATTTCATAAATATTCAGTGTATGGTGAAAACAGAGTGTCACCTCACTTTTCTTAATCTTTACAATAAAAACACATACAGTTACTAATAACTATAATAACTATTGTGAAGCAGAAACCTCTATTTATTCAGTTCAGAGCTCAAAAGTCTTGGCTAGAAATGTTTAGTGTGTGTTTTTTCAGCACATCTGAAAATAGGTCTTTGGAAAGTCTAAGTTAAGAGCAGATTTAATCAAACTATAGGTTTATGACACTCTTACTGTTTTGACACAGTTGTTGTTGAGTTAGTGCTGAAGAAAAGCCTGTGTAACACTGAATTTTTTTAAGGGTTACAGTTATATATTGAAAGTAAAAAGCAAATTAATAAATAAAAAAAAAAATCTGTTAGAATTGCAACAATAATTTGTCAAAATAAAAATTAATTCACCAACTGACGATTATGTCTTGAGCAAAAAATCTGCCCATTCCAATCTTGTCTGATTCTGATTGTGCATCTCTATAAAGCCTAACATAGATCATCCACTCTTATAGCTCCTTTCCTCAATCTACTTTTATTTGGCAAAGTATTGTACAAGTCATGGACAGAAATGTTTCCTTTCATGGTATTTGAGATTTAGATCACTTAGGAATCCTGCAATTGTCCTAAAATAGCGCAAAGGTACTTTATTTTAACAGGGCTAGCATGACGCCAACAGCATGCACAGCAAGCCAAACAAGTTAGTCTTTTTGACCTGGATTCAACTGGAATCAAACATCATTTGTTTAAGTGTTGACATTGTGGGATTTGAGAGAGTATCCAGAAATCCAGGCAGAGACATTTATTCAATAATGCTGGAGTAATTCCAAACACACACAAACATGCACTTACACTCACACATGTTTGTTTCTGTGAATTATGGGGACATTACATAGACTCCCATTCATTTCCTGTGGGTTTCAAACCTTAAAACCCTGACCCTAATCCTAAACTTAACCCTAAAACAGATAAAACATAATGATTGGTTGAGGTCCTCACAAAAAAGAAAGGTCCCCACAACATGGGTGTTTAAACAGGTTTTGGTCCCCACAACATGGCGAAAATGTGGTACACACACACACACACACACACACACACACACACACACACACACAAAGTTCAATCCACAGTTGACTGGACACAGTCACAATTGTGGGAGCTTGAAATTGTCAATAAAAACAGCTAGTGTACTTACAAGCCAGAGTTGGCCTGCTCCCAATAGCCAGCTTATAGTAGTGAAGAGCTTCTGAAAACTTGTTGTTCTCTTGTAGCAGCAGACCTCTGCAAGAGAGAAAAGGAATAACAGAAGGAAAAAAGCAGTTCAGCACTAATCATCAGTTTGGCAGTGTTCGTACATTACAGGTCGTTCTGAAATGGGCTTTTTCAATGCTGACAGACACAGTGAGCCTGGTTTTGCTGGCACTGCACCAGAGAACACACATACTCAAACCCAACATTAATTAATAACCTACAGAAAGGCTGTTTATTTGTTCTATTTCCTCCACTCCAAATACAGGTGACCCATGCCTTTTTCAACATTTCTTTTTAGCTAGCACGAAGAAATAATCAGATCAGGTCACCGCCCAAACTGCTACTTTATGTCAAACATAACAGCTTCAGTAATTAGATTAATGTCTGTAGTACAGTATGTTTGATCACACATTCTGACTGGATTACGAGTGCTCTAACCATTCAATTCAATTAAAATTCTTCAAAGTAGGCACCTCTTGCTTAGATGGCAGCTTTCTTGGCATTTTCTCAGTCAGCTTTATGAGGTAGTCACCTGGAATGGCTTTCAGTTAACAACTGTGCTTTGTCAAGAGTTCATTACTTGAATTTCTTGTCCTCTTAATGTGTTTGAGACATCAGTTGTGTGCCTACTTTGAAGAATCTAAAATCTAAAACACACTTTTAAGTTTGCTACATGATTCCTTTTGTGTTCCTTCAAAGTCTGGATAACTCAATGCAGGAAAAAAAACCTAAATAAGAAGGTGTGTCCAAACTTTTGACTGGTACTGTACATAAAGTACTACTCAAAAGTTTGGGGTCACGCAGAATTTTCCATTTTGTAGTTTTAGAACAATTTTTGTAGTTGTGTCAACACAATAAAACATGATAAAATACACAAATGCTGCTGCTCCACATACTCAGTCTTGTATGATAGAAGGGTGAGGAAGGTCAGTGTCACTGCTTTTTAGCTCAGTGTTAATGTCTCCCACAAGTTGTTGACATTGAGGATATATACTTTTTTGCAGCTGTTTACTCTCCATCAGACGTTTAGCACATATTTTGTGCAAGACATCATATGGTACATAAGAATATCACAGATACACTATAATATGATATAGGAGTTCATAAACAACCTAATTAAACCCTGTTAATCACTGGACTCAGAGGTATTAGTCTATTAACTACCTTAGAAAATCACTATATACACTAGAATAGGAGATATCCGTCCATAAACAACCTAATTAAATACTAATAATCAATAGAAAAACAGATATTAGTGCATAAACAACCTCTGTAAACTATTATTCTCTAAAATAAGATACATCGGTCCATAACCAACCTCGTTCAACACAATTAATTACTAGAATAGGAGATATTGGTGCATAAACAACCTTAATAATCATGATTAATCACTAAAATAGGAGATATTTGTCCATAACCAACCTCAGTAAACACTACATACACTAGAATATGAGATATTAGTTCATAAAGAACTTCAGTAAACAATAAATCACTAGAATATGAGATTTTAGTGTATAAACAATCCCATTAAACATTATATACACTAGATTAGGAGATTTCCCATTCATAAACAACCTTAATAAACATTATAGACACTGTAATATGAGATATTAGCTCATAAATAACCTTAGAAAACACTTTATATAAGCATTTGTCAACTGGAGTATGTCTTTAAGATCAAATCCAGCATATTCCCATATGTCTTGTGTGACATATTTGTTAAAACTTGTGGAGAGTAAACAGCTGTACTAAAGCCTATAAGCTCACTGTCAACAACTTGTGGGTGACACAAAAACTGAAGCCAAGAAGCAGTGACTCGGTCTTACCTCACCCTTCTTCCACGGAAGATTGGGAGTGTGGAGAAGCAGCATTTGAGAATTTGATCATAGTCTCCAAATGGCTGGAAAACCAAAGAATTTTCTTATGAAATAAAAGTGTGTTACCATGGAAAATCATGCACATATGATGCAAATAACATTGATCTCATAGCTTCACACATGTGAAGGTCTGGGACATATTAGATGGTCTCATACACAAGTTTGTTAGATGATGGAGAAGAATAGCAAGCGTGCAGACCTCTGGTCATTACTGGTTTGGTGGCAGAAAAGAGGACCAATATCATATTAGGTTTTAATTTTATGGCCCATTGTTATACATACATACATACATTATAGCTATATTGTATTCACTCTAAGCTTCTGGAAATACACAGTCATACCAGAACATTATGACCACCCCTGGTTTAGAATAAACTTGGTCTGGGATGCCATGTGACAGGTTTCAACATTTAAATAAGTGAGCACACCAGTAGCAGAGGGTAAAGTTATCATCTTGGGCAAAAAGACATGATTTGACTGATGTCCAATGATGATAACAGGGTACTGGGTAAAGGGTGATAGCATCTCAGAAACTGCTAACTTTGTGAGATGTTCTAGAGTCACTGTAATGAAGGTGTACACAGAATGAACTTCTGGTATATTGCATGCCCCCTAGCAGCCAGACAGTGGTGCCCCACGAGCCATTGACGCCAAAGGGGAACAATGACTCTGGCAAGTGGTACAGAGCAACTGACACACCACAGTGAGGCAGTAAACCTCTGTAATGAACACAGGTGGAATGGGGGTTGTTTCAGGGATCACCATTGAGTAAACACTCCAAGCCAAAGTGTTTATTCCCGCTTTTAGGTAGGTGGTCATAATATTTGATATGTACTTTTTGGCAGAAGAAACTGCCAATAATGAAAAAAGAATATGTGAAGAATTATTCAGTGTGTTTCCCATTTTACTTTACAAAACTGTCTACACTGCTCAAGGTTGTGTGTTACTGTGAATAACATCACAGCTGTGATTTGGTTACAGCCTCAAGCTGAGAGCCAAAGACTGAAAGCCAAATCACAGCTATGACGTGATGTGCAGTAATACACTACCGCTCATGTTTTATTACTTCATTTCTGAATTCACTGTACAGCATTTCTAAAATGAATCTATATGACATGTTCTGCAATGGGACACACTCAAAGCGGGCTTTGCCGTCATCTTGTGTTGCTACAAGACCCTTACTACCCAGTTCCATAACAGCACTGCTCATCAACAGACAGATTCTGTTATGAATGCCAGGTATCAGTGCACTGACCCTTGGGGTTAATGTGAAAGCTGGAGGTCCCTGTAGTCTCCCTGCAGGAGACAGACGAATGATTAATGAGAGTACAGTTAGAGTGGGAGTTTCTCTGAGGAATACAGTGCAGAACTGCCTCAGTGGGATTGGCCAGTGGCGGCTAGTGGAAAAAAGAATGTTGTGCACTCACAGGTTATACAGCATGTCAGCCATGTTCCTTCGGTAGTACAGAGCATTCCTGTATGCTTTCTCAGCCTCCTCCATTTTGCCCTGGTTCTTCAAGACATTTCCTAGGTTGCCCCAGGCTTAGGAAGAACAGAGAGAGAAAGGTTTTGAAATGTTTAGACGGAATATTGATTTTATTCTTGGATAGAAACTAAAGGTTAAATGACTTCAGTACAGTTTCAAGACACTGTCTACATTAGACTGAAATTTTAAAGTGTATAAAGTTGCACAAAGTTGCATATAAATTCTACTCATGATTTTTGTGGATTGTTTTGCTACAGGCCTGATGCCCAAATTAATTCACGTATTACAGTGGGACCTCATTAATCTGTTCTAAAGTGCCTGATTATAACCGAAACGAATGATAACTGAAGCAATATTTCCCATAAGTAACGTAAATCCAATTAATTTGTTCCAGACACTCCAAAATATTAACAAAAATACATTTTCTATAGAATAACTATACTTTTACATACAGAACACAATGAGAAATAAACACAAAAGACTAATGAAATGAATACATGAACATTTAACATCACTCTTACAGGTTTAAACTCAGTTTCAGCACAAGCACAAAAAACACTGGAAAAACAATGGAAATGTTTTGGATGAACACGCAAGGTGATACTCATTCAAAGAGAAACAAAGCCAGAATGAACGACAAACGCATAGGTGAGTGACAAACATGTGGGTGGATGCTTTGTTTTCGCAAAATGAGTCATGTGGTCGAGTCCCGTGGGCATGCAAATAAAAACTGGGCAGATGAAAGATAACTGTGACAAAATTTCCCTGAAAAAAGTTGATGATAACCAAATTGTAGGATAACCTGGACAAACAATAACTGAGGTTACACTGTATATATTTAGAGCTCTGTATAATCAAGGTATTTTAACAAAACAATAACATCTTGACCTTGTACAGTTCCACAAAATTTGAACACTGAAAAAGTTAATTGTTCATAATTTAATTCAAAAAGGTAAACTGTCGTTTTATATTTATTACAAATAAAGTGACATTTAAAGGCTTTTTTGTTTTACTGTCACCAAGTGTGACTTATAAATTAAGTCATTATAAATATTCTAATAAATTATTAGAATTTATTAGAATATTTGATTTCAGATTTCAGTAAATGATTATTCAAACAGTATCAAAATTAAACGCAAAAAAGCTTGAAATATGTCATTTTACATGTAATGAATATAAAATATAATTGAACTAAATTATGAACACAACTCTTCACAATATTCTCATTTTTGGAGATGCTCTAGTTTGTACATCATTATACATAATAATACTAAAAACCTCAGGAATGTGTAAAGCTTCACAACACTTCTCACACATCATCTCTGCAGTACGTCATTACTTTATGTAGGGAAATCTGACACATCATATCACATTTGTCCATTTGAAGAGATTAGGATTTATCAACAGGAGTGAAACTACTTTAACATTGACCACCAGACAGGGCAGCAGTTATCTACAATCTACACAAGTGCAGGACAATGAAGAGAGGAACACCAGCTGTGAAACATGATCATTAAGAAGTAGAAGTCAAACATGATTATATAAAGTGGTTCAAATGAAATCCTAACAACTTCAGACATTACAGAGGAGCAACCCTGATGAACCCTTGCCCTGAAATGCAATTTTGGGGAAAATCTATTGACAGAACTATTGGGACGTTTGCTCATTCATTGTTTCTTCTGAAATTAAGCGTATTAAAAGAGATTATCCTGCTTTTGATTAGAGTAACTGCCTCTTCTGTCAAGGAAAGACTTTCTGCTAGATTTTGGAACATTGTGGAGAGGATTTGATTTGATTCAGTGAGAAGAGTGTTGGATGTTGGATGATCACAACCCCCACTTCATCCTCAACTCATCCTGGATGGATCACCATCATTCCAGAGAACACAGCTCCATTGGTCCACAGCTCAATGTTTACAATCCTCTAGCTCACGCCTGGCATTAGACATAGTGCCAATAGGTTCATGTTTATTTGCTCCAGAGAGTTTTATTCTATTGGCAGCACTTCTATACAGGGACTAGACAAACTGTGTGTGTGTGTGTGTGTGTGTGTGTGTGTGTGTGTGTGTGTGTGTGTGTGTGTGTGTGTATCTGTGTCAGCAATGGATGCAACTTAAAGCAGCTGAATGCATTCATTAGAAAGAGTGCCCACAAACAGTTGAACATATAGTGTTTCTAAACAAGGTCAACTTTACAGAGTTAATATGGAGGCTCATTAATCTCTATTATACATTCTTTCTACCACCAAAGCTACTTGCAAGACGTAGTTTATATACAACATGAAAAATGTATAAGATACAATTACCATGACGTCTTTAATGTAAAATCTAGTACTAGTCGACTACTGTGGTCTGGTGTAGTCAGCTCTAGACTGGGGCATTAACGTGACTTATTAAATATGTATGCCTTTAGTCCATAGCTAAAAGGCACTGCATTTAATGTCATGAATATTTCATGAGCTAACAAGTTTCTGATACAAGTGAGTGAAAGAGAAAGAGGGGGAGTAAGAGTGTGTCTGAATATTCCATTTATTCCACATGACTGATTAAGGGATAATTACTGGGTAAATGTGAACAAGTTGATGGCTCCGATACCTTTATAATCTATCTGTCACAGAGGAAAGATGTGGTGGCCTTCTGGGAAATATGTAAAATGGTTGTCAGTCTCTGCAAGTTCACAACAGGAGCTGATAACCTCAAAGCAGCTAACTTTAGTTATTAACTTTAGCAAAATTACACCTGGAATAATCACCTTTTTATATATTTTTTAACAGATGAGGAGTGAAGTGTGGGAAAGGGTCACACTAATGAAATGACAGGGCTTAAAAGCAATTTATGGCAAAAGTCAATCAAGTGTCAAAGCCAAAGTCCTCAAGCAGGCCAAAAAACTAAGAAATTACAAAAAATTGTCTAAATGCCAACTTAAAACCCCTTCAAAAAATTTGATTCATTGAACAAGACTCATTTTTCAAATCAGACATGAAAATTGCAGTGCAAAAGTTAGATTGAACTTTAAGCTATTTATCTGAAGTGTTTTTGTTCATTGAAAAACTAATAGTAACAAATACAATACAACAATTAATACAAATTTCTGTGAATATGTTAGTTTATCTCTATGTGCTTCTGTTTACATCTTCAACGTGTCTTTTTCATGCCTTCACCCCACAGTTACATCATGTCACACAGCCCTGCCTTCTCATTATCTCTCTTTATGGTTTGCTTCCTTGTGTTTCTCAGCCTTTGTCAGTCACTGAGCGTTTGTGAATGTACATATATGTATGATTTTTTTTAGGGATGCACCGATACCACATTTTTAAGTTTTACAAGTTTACCGATACCAAGCTTCTTGGTTTACCGATACCAAGTACCAATAAGAGTACTAATAAATATCAATACTTACAATTAAAATGAAACGGAGGCTGTATGTGTGTCTTATGGCTCCAGTTAGATGTGTTTGTGATCTATTTAATCTAAACACCTAAGATAATGATAACAGATTACACATTTCCCTTTTATACACTGAAACATTCAAAAATGAAACATATCAGATATACATAATCATCACCCTTAGCGAACTAGCTAGCTACACTACGTTAGCTTACCTTTTTGTAAAGCGCGTGGTGGTGAGAATTGAGGACCTCTTAAGGTTAGTAGTGCTTTTCCCAGTTATTTTACATCCACAAACTTTGCTTTGTTTTGTTTTGTGTGGCAGCGAAAGTGAAATTACTCCATAAATCGCTTCTTCTCTTCCGTCGAAGCTGCGGCTATGACGTCAGCACGTTGTGTTGTTAACACCAGGAAATACCTCCACACCGCTGACATAGCTGCTCCTTCTCTACTACCGAGCTGGTTAAAGTCACGCTGCCGTTAAGTGGCTTGTTCAGCTCGGCTACGATACGTAGTCATCGTTTTATTTTTTAATTTTATTTAATTTTATTTATTTATTTATTTTGTGGCGCAATCTAATACTGTCTGTTAGAAGGAAACGAAGCTCCCATCACGCTGGTATCGGATCCTGTAGTATCGGAGCACTTTTATGAATACGAGTACAAGTACGCGCACATGGTATCGGACAGATACCCGATGCTGGTATTGGTATCTGGGCATCCCTAATTTTTTTTGTTAGCCACAGTGTTTAGTTGTTTGTTTTTATAATAAAGTCTTACTTTTGGACACCTACCTCTGCATCCACTCCTTCTGTCTACCCCCACAGATCATTACAACTTCATTATGCTAAATGTGCTTTTTTTTTAATTATTTTCATTTACTGTGAGATTCTGGATTTCTGATTTTCATGAGCAAAGCCAGACTGGTCAACAGTAATATACAAAAAAAGTTTGAAATATGTCACTTCATGTGCAAAATGTCACAGTTTATATTTTTTTAATTATACTATGAACAATTAACCTTTTTTGTATTTTAATTTTTTGAGGTTGGTATTTGGTGTTTTTACAAGAACAAGTACATGTACTGCCAAGACAAATGGCTTTAATAGATAAATGGTTTTGAATCATGTGCTTCAGTGCCTTTTTACACATTCCCACACTATCTAGAGCATACTGCACAGAAAGGTGTATGTAATGTTAGGAGTCTTCTGTGAGCGCTCTCTTGGTTCCCACCAAGACAGTGGTAATTACAACTCTGGTAATCATTCAATTTTCCCATTTATCAGTGAATAATAGCCAACATATCATGGAACCCTAATTTTTTTTATCACTACGCATTTGCAGAGCCTTAAAAAAGCACAGAGGCATAAGATTAAGACGATGATGTATTAAACTCACCTTTAGCAGGGTTCACAGTTATCCCTGACTTATACAGCATCTCCTCATTATGCCAGTCCTTGTTCCTCAGAACAGTCTTAACTCCGAAGAGAAGCACCAGAGCAGCACTGCAGGTCAGCACAAATGTCCTAGAAGAACTCCTCCTCAGCCTAACCCACATGGCTCTCACCCCAACTGCCACAAGCAGAGAGAAGCCCATGCTGGGGATGTAGAGGACTCGCTCTGCCACCACAAAGCCCACGTAGAAGAACAGGTTGGTGGCAGGAAGGAAAGGGACGGCCAAAAGGCCTAATGAGAAGACTACTACGTTCTCAGTAGTGGGCAAAGAAGTCCTAGACAAATAGGGCTTTTTGGTACCATTTCCATTTGTCTGCACTGAGTCTGAGTCTGGAATGAAATGTTCATAGTCTGAGTGATAACTGTGTCCATTTGTACTGGATTTTCCATTTGCTACATGATGGGCCTTCCCATTGGTCTCCTTCCCCTTGCTTGGACGACTGCAAAGGCTAAACCACACCAGTGCCAGCAGTCCAGCGTAAAACACCACAGAATGAATGTTCCTCCAATCAGTGATGCTCCTTAAAAGCGGCAGAGCATCCATGGACCAATCAAAGCTCAGCATGTCTGGGCAGAGGAGGAGCCACACATTCATGGCAGGCAGGTATAAGAAGGTTAGCATCCTGGTCAAGAAGCAGGGGCAGTCTGCTGCAGGGTTGTCAGAGTTGGAGAAGTTTGGAGGTTTGTTGCCCATCCAGTAGAGACGACAAGCCAGCAAGAAGACCCCCCAGGAGCCCAGCAGGAGCACACTTAGCAGCAGGCGAAAGTTCTTCTTCTGAAATTGAAAGAGAAGAAAACAATAAAGCTCAAGTTGCAAATTGACTGATAAAACACAACAGCAAACAGAAATATTTTGAGAAAGATATTGTAAGTAGTTTCCTGGATGGTTTTGTGATTTTCTTGAGCTAAAGTCTGCTTTGGGTCCTGTTTGCAACCTGACATGAAACTGAAGAATAACCTAGTTATGTTACTATGAGTAAATGGAGAAAGGAAAATCACAGGAGTGCAATTTGGAACACAAGTACCCTTCATGCACAATTTCTTCAATCATGAGGTGCAGGCTACGTACCCTGCGTGTATCCCAATTTCAGCATTACATCATTCAGCATATGATGATAACAAGAAGCAGTTCATTTTATTTCTGGGAAAGCCGAGAGGATAAGCAATCAGTGGTAAGAGTTTAATATTCTTAGCCAACTGTAGAGACCCATGTCCCATATCTTTTATTGGAGCCAAGATTGTAAGTATGAAACGTAAGAAATTGACTGCTGGTAAGTAAATATTGCCTTACGTCATGGTGAGAAAGCGTGGCACATTCATCTTGTGCCTACCACCTGGCCTTCAGACTTCACCAAGTAAACATTAAAATGGGCTATAAAGTGTCCTATCAATCATATTACAGTACAGCAGCTATATTAAACACTCTTCTTCTGCCAGTATGGAAATGATTATGGGGTATTTATGGGGTGTTTGAATATTTTACACTTTGTGCAGAACAAAAGTGCCAAGCTGTATTGTTCCCTGTGGAATGGCTTTGCTGATCAGTTGGCCTTCCTTACTGTTGACGTTGGAGACAACACTGCTTCAAGTACTTTTACAACTTCCTCCTATGAATGTTACTAAGTTATACAGTGCCGTGAGCAAACAGATGCTGTAACAATTAAGCTAATTGTTCATATATCTCCCACAGCTGAAAGTTAATACTTCAAACTCTGTCCAGGAAGAAAATGTGCTCATGGCAGTGGTATATTATAATACACTGCAGGGTCTTTGCACTCACTTAAGACTTAATCAGAAAAATCCCACGCTGCACACTGATTTATCTACCTCCTGACTGTCGACTGCCCTAAAAATAAATCTGTCTGATTACCTTCTTAGGAAACAGTACGTTATAGCCATACATACACTATATGGACAAAAGCTCATTCTTTACTTCTTCAGGATGATCATCATCCCACTTCATCCCCAACTCATCTCAAAAGCACTGGATGGAGCACCATCATTCCAGTGAACACAGTTCCACTGCTCCACAACTCAATGCTGGCTTTATACCCAACTAGTTCATGCCTGGCATTAGGCAGGGTGCCAATAGGTTCTTGTTTATCTGCCCCAGTCCTATTCTATTGGCAGTACTTCTCTACAGGGACTAGATGAGCTGCATCAGCATCTGTGTGACCAATTGGTGCAGCTTAAACTAGCTGAAAGCATTTATCAGAAAGAGTGTCCATGAACATTTGAACATATAGTGTTCACCAGTGCTACTCTACACGTATAATGTTAGTCACTGCCAGTGTCCAGCTTCTGTTTATCTTCTGAAAAGCTAACAAATGCTTCTTCCACAACATTTGAGGCATTTTTCTTTTGTAGTGGCTAGTCAAGCAGTATCATAGGGCAGCAAAACATTGCTGTGAACATGTGATTAATCTGAATTGATGGTCAAGGCCCAACTAAACCATGGTTTCCATCTGTCATTGTTTTTCAGCTTCCTGGTCTTAAAACGCATGATTCAGCTCAAGGACTTGATCATTAGCTAATGTGACTCAGATGCAGAGAAAACCAAACCTCAACTAAACCACTCTTCCAGTTCAGAATGCAGAGTCAAACATCATGTAAACAACTGGCTCTGCATCACTGGGAACTCAAATTCAGGCCTGAGTCATTGGATGCAACCCAGGTAATGTGGAATTTTCTCAAAGCTTTGGTTAAATAGAGGATAGTGGATGTTGAGGTGTCCTGTTAAACAAAACTAATGGATAAGATGGAGGCAAAGAACCTTCACCAAGTCCATTAACGTTTAACATTAACTGGGCCATTATCCCACTTATACCCTGGCTTCCATACACTTTAGCACGTTTGTAGATTTATGTATACATAGAAAACATGGAGTAATCTAAAAATCACAAAATTGTCAATTTGTACACATTTTTTTACTGTTGTTGTAGTTGTATTTGGCTCACTGACAGGTTGTCAGTCAATTTAGATGCACTATGGTTCCAATTAAGAGCATTAATACAGAGACAATGATTAATGATCTAGAATAGTTATTAAATGTGTTTACCAGATCTACTTCATATGTGTCCCACTTTACAGAATTAACAGACACCAGACAGATAAATATGAGAAGCAAGTGTTCTCAAAGTAATGTTAATGGAACATGTTTTTGTTGTTTTAGGGACATTCTTCAAATTTATAAACAATGGTGCTCATTCACCAACAATTTTTAAAAGTAAATTTCTTCTTTAAAATTACTTGTTTCATTTTCACAATAATTCTGACAGTCATTAAGGGTTTTTTTTTTTGTTTTGTTTTTGTATTTGGAATTAGGTAAGAATAGAATCTGCACACATTTACATATATCTGAGTCCTGATTATTAATACAGTGAAACCACGGATATAATTTGCCATTGTACAATTCAGTTATCATTATTTTTTTATAAATTTTATAGGAAAAATTGTCCAGTTTTGTACAGTTGTACAGTTGTACAGTTATTGTTCATCCGGCGAGTTTTTGTCAGCGTGCCCACGTGACTTGTTGCTAATTTCACAATAACAAAGTGTCCACCTACATGTTCGTTGTTCATTCTGGCATTGTTTCTCATAGAAAATGTTCAAAACAAACAAATTAGTCACACTAACACGACAGCGTGAATCGCTACAGCCTGAAACCGGCTGCAAAAACAAATAGCGGCTGAGAACCCCACTAATGGGTGTGCAAAACAAAGGCTGTTGGTTGGACCACACCGGCACACTAAAACAGAAAATAAACCCATAAGAGTGATGTTAAATGTCATTTATTACTGTCATTAGTCTTTAGGGGGGCAGCCATGGCCTAGTGGAGGGGGCAGAAATTGTATTTCTGCATTTCTGGCATTTATTTCTCATTGTTTTCTGTAAAACTATAATTATTCTATATAAAATTTATTTTTGTTAATATTTTGTAGTGTCAGGGATGAATTGATTTGCATTATGGATTCATTTACATTATTTCTTATGGGGAAATATTGCTTCAGTTATCGTTTGTTTCAATTATCATTAGGCACTTTAGAACAGATTAATGATGAAAACCGAGGTTCCATTGTAACTGGCTGTTGATTTTTCTTCAGTTCTACAGCATAATATTATAGAACTTAAATTTCGACAACATTTATGAAAATACTGGGTCAATAAGGCCCAGTGTTCTGGTAGCACTACAAAACAGGACATTTTTAACACAGTGGAACAATGAAAAATCAGAGAACAATGTTCCCAAAACCAAAATGGAATTGTAGAATAATATTTTAGAACTAAAAATTGTTAGCTGGGAATCTTCTCAGTCAGTTAGAAACCTAAAAATCTTAAAGGTTCTTCCAGTTGAGCTTACTTCCAGTGTGAGGAGTCTCTCACTCACAGTGCATGAGTGAGAGAGGATTTTCCCTTTTATTGCCCAGTAGCAGTGTACAGCTGTGTATTGATTTTCTCCTGGCTGTTGTCCTCTGTGTTCTATCTGGTGAGAACAAGGAAGCTCTCAAGGGAAATCTCTTAAAGAGGCCACTTTCTCCTCATCTAATCATACTATCTCGTCTCGCACAGATATAGTGAACATCTCCCCATATAAATGCTTCAAGCCCTGACATAGTTATAGCTTTGTATAATGGATGTGACAGTACACACTGGGGCATATACTACTGCTGTTGAAGTACTTCTGCTTTTTGTCCATTCTCAAAGTGAAAGAGGAGGATTTTGAAGCAGATTTCAAACAGAAAAACCAGGGCTATGTTCAGACAGCAAGCCCAAAACTGATTTTTGGCCTCTCTAGATTGTATCCAGATTGATTTTTGGTAGTCTGAACAGCCAAAAACAACATGAAATCAGATTTTTGTAATCTGAACCAAGCCACATCTTCAGTTGCTTTGAAATCCGATCACAATGGAATTACAATGTAGAAATCTGTCTCAGTCTGGCTGCTCAAATGGGATTTCAAAGTGCATTTACATCACTTCCAAATCAACAAAGAATGACCACATCAAATCCAAAGTGACAGAAGTGTAGGGATCCAAGAAGTGTGCCACAAAGGGCCCCATGCCAGAGTCCCAGGTTGCCAGTTCCTGAAATTTTCTCCAACCCACTGTTTGACAGAACACTGGCATATACAAGCTTACACCAAAACCAAAATGTAATCTAATCTAGATCTAATCAAAGGCATTTGAGAAAACTACAATTGATATTTTACTACTTTAAGTAATTAAAACATAATACTTTCCTTCTGCTATGCTTTAATTTATATTTTCAGATCTGTCCACATATATTACCTAATGCAGATCCAGCTCTATTTTTTCAAATGTGTTACTATAAATTTTTTTAGCCATCATGGTGCATTTTTAAAGAAGTACAAACACTGCGACCATAGCAAACCTGAAGTCACATCACCAGCGTGGTAAATCCAATCTGATCACTTTCAAATAGCAGTGCAGACAGTCATCTCAACAGATCAGATTTGAGAAACAAATCTGATTAGCCTGCAGTCTGAACATAGTGAATCCAGCCAGAGCAAAAGAGGTGCTAACAAATCAACACCTGAATGTCATTTGCAGAATCTTTACTTTGGAACAACATTCCAGTTCTAGGCTGCAAGAACCCACAAGTACAGAGAAGTTTGCACACGTGTGAGGCATATCAATCCATCACCAAAGTCCAGGTCAGAATCAACTCAACTGCCTGTGTCTGTCGGTTCCTGTGACATCTGTTTAAGTTCATTGTGCAAAGCCAGGATGCAAGTTAAGCACCGTTCCCAGCATGCATCATCGATGACATGAATTACAATAATGACATCCTCGAACATTCAACAGTTTACAGGTAAAATAGATCAACTCTGAACAACACAATTCATTGTTGTGCTCAAGGAATGCCAACTGTAGGAGGACACAGATCAGAGATCAGAGATGAGTATTTTTTGATCTTGAGTCTGAGTCTGCCTTCAGGTGGACTCTGTGGGCCCTGGAGGCCTAAAGTGCAGGCTGAAGGGAAGGGGACGTAAAGGGCTCGTCCCAACGGTGTATTTAAGCAGCAGGCTACAGAGGCCAAGCGGAACAGCTCGACTGAAGAGAAACACAGAGCTACTCTGAGCCAGTCTACCTCTCTAAGATACACATACAGCTGATGAAGGCCTCATTCACATGTATTCAGATATGACTGAAAATGCTGTTTCCTTCCTGACTGATTCTGAAAATCTTTCCATCCATAAGACAATGCTAATCTGACTCTAAATGTTCACTTGAGCCCAAAGAAGGGTGACAATCATATCAAAAAGAAACTATGAGCTTGGCATGAGATTTTTTAACTGATGTGGGTTTGTCATGGCTATGCTGCTGTCTCTGAAACACCATTACAGTCTTAAAGAGATGAGTTCTTCTAGCATGTCTGACTTTTAATTAAAACATCTTTAGAGTCGAGCACAGGCCTATCTGTGTTCGGTATGCTAAAATGGGAAAAACTTAAGGCTAGAAGCGTCACTTAATAATAAAAAAAAAAAAAAAAAAAAAAAACTGGGTCGATAGATTAGCATAATAGGCTTTCACAGACAGACTTCATAAGTGTTCATTATAGCGCACATCTATCTACATTGATAACTGACCACTGTCTAGGCTTTGACTTCCACTTGTCTTTGACCATTAACCAATAATCAATAGATCTCATGCATTAATCCATTTCTGCTGCTCCCCGTGATTATCTCGGGAACAGTCATATAAACGTGGACATTTTCTGTCCAACTGAGTGCACTCTGCACCATGTAACATTTTTGGATGTAAGCAGCAAAGTGTGGGACACTCTATCAGACATAAATTACAGTGGTGCTTAAAAGTTTAGAATTGTAGAACAGTCTCTATATTTCTGCATAAATATAATCTAATATTGGATCATTTTCCTGATTAAATAATTGACCAAGACTAATATTTTTGTCTCATTTGTTTGATTTGGCTCTCTTTATCCATGTTTAGGACTTTGTGTGACAATCTCATGAAATTATAGGTTAAATTTATGCAGAAATATACAATATTCTAAACGGTTCACAAATGTTCAACCACCATTGTGTCTCTTATGTATTTCTTCTTCTTTTTTTGTGTGTGGTTGAGCAACACTATAATTTGGACTTAACAAGCATTTGCAAGTTCATACTGTGATCAGTCTTTTCAAAAAGATGCATTTGCTGTTCCACATAAAAAGCTAAAATCTCCAGCCTGGAGTGCATTTTCATAAACATATGCATCTCAATGCATCGTCAATGAGATACATTAAAGATGCACATGAAGCAACTACTAATGCAGTGTGATAAGATTCACCCCTATAGTAATACAGTGGAATTCACTTACATTTATAGCATTAGCAGACACACTTATTCAGTGTGACAATTTTAGTCATGTTAAATTTACAGGCAACTAGCATTTGGAGTCTTTCCCAAGGTCTGTCTTACTGGTATAGTGTGGTTTGCCCAGGTTGAGGATTGAACGGCAGTCTCCCACTTGAGAGGCTGTGTTTGTTACCCACTACATTATACCAATGTGATACAATGCTATGCAAAAGAATATGATATGGAATTCAATATGGTAGACATTTGTAGCATTTAAATTGAAAGTGTAGCTCTTCCTCCTCCATGATAATCTGAGCCGGAACACACCTCCAACTCATGACAGACCTGGCTCAGAGACTTGATTGGCCACTGACAGGAGTGGAGATGAGCACACTTGAGAAACAATCTCAATCTAAATGTATTTATTACAAATTATTGTTTATATTTCTAAATAATAAACATATAGAACTAGGAATATAAATTTATCTGATTTTAACTTTACTTTAACTTTTAGAAACAATGCATCTAAAGTTCAAAACAAACTGTAGACAGTGGAGACTTTTTTTTTTAAACCATGTTGTGAACATTTATGATTATGCAAATCTGTGAAACGTCCCATCCCTACAAGATACACTGAACCATTACAATGAACCACCAGATTCTTTGATATATAGGATGGTTAAGAACACCCATTGATATTGAGGAATGCAGCATAAAGGCTTTCACTGATTTATACTAGAACCTGCATGTCTTACTACTAAAATAAATAAATACATTAAATGAATTATCTTCACTACTGCCAATGGCATACTACAGGAATGACATAACTCACTGTACAGATTAGACTTCAAAGGCCAACCTGGCCTGAGGCTTCTGTGTATTACTGAGAAGATGATTATCCCTTAATAGACTACAGGTCCAATAACAAAAGGGAGATTAGATAGAACACAGACATGCCAAGGGAGCTCAAATTCCCCTGGTCAAAGGATTTACAATATCACAGAACTTCCAGCAATAGAGATTCACAACTGTTGAACATCTGATGCTTTTCAAAGCTGAACGCTTACTTATTAAAGTTGGTGATAAGAATAAAAACAACATGGCATTCACGCTTGTCAAGGCATCAATGCCCTGCATGTTAAAAGTTTGGGGATACCTTGTTATGATCATATTTCAAATGTGAAAGAAAAAAATGACTGAAAACATAACCTGAACACAGTCACTGATTATAAAACCATATTCACACTGTTCATTTCATCAGTTCCACTGATCACTTAGGTGCACTTTGTAGTTCTACAGTTACAGACTGTAGTCCATCTGTTTCTCTGTATACTTTGTTAGCCTCCTGTCACCGTGTTCTTCAATGATCAGGACCATTCATAGGAATAATGAAATCAACTCACAGCAGTACAAGAGATGCTAACACACCACTGTTACTGTCACTGCAGTGCTGAGAATGATCCACCACCCAAATAATATCTGCTCTGTGGGGGTCCTGACCATTGAAGAACAGGGTGAAAGGAGGCTAATAAAGTATACAGAGAAACAGATGGACTACAGTCTGTAATTGTGGAACTACAAAGTGGTCCTGTATAGTCAATGGAGCTGATAAAATTAGTTCATTTTAAATATTATGACTGATCTGTGTCTATTTTCTTTTTAATGTCAAAGAATTACAATTATATGGCAAAAAATGTAAATAAATATAAAGGTCCGATTTTAATTTAAAGATCAGAAAAGACTAAATGAGCAATATCCCCTCTTCCACTTACAAACCCAAATGTAAAATAACTTTTCTCCACTTGTATCAATGAGCTACAAGTCAGCAATTCTTAATACAAATATTTCAAGTAAGTATTCATATTTCTTAAAGTTAAACAAACAAAAGGTTTGAGTGCTGAAATCATAGACAATGACTGATTATTTATGCATGATATTCTTTTCTTCATAATAAAGGACCACTGTTAGTTAAATTACACTCAACTTGGAATAGCAGGTGTGCCCAAACTTTTGGCAGCCAGTGTATCCATATAAACCTCCATGGTGGTGTGTCTGTACTGTACTTTTTCTTTTACTGCACACTGCACTCTCACAAACGACTGCAATTGGAGCCTCTCATGAACCTGTCAACCGGCCACGTTAAAACTCCACAAATCTGCTCAGGCTTCCACACAGAAAATCCACCTCAGCCCAGATTACTGGTGGTCTCTCAGAGTGTGAGAGCACTGTGAGGGGCTGTGCTGGGGCTGGAGGGTGTGCCGACGGGGTCATGAGGCTGTGTTAATGCTCTCACACGCAGTGTTGGATCCTCGGCGGATTTATGAGGAGGCTGCCGGTCCGGGATCGCTTGGCTCATGCGCCCCAGCAGGGATTTAACACACAGCGCTCACAGTGTTTAGCCAAAATACACAAATGGGGGATTTGTATGCGTGTGAGTGTGTGTGTATTTGTGTGTGCGTGTGAGGGGAAATGAGACGGTGCATCAGTGTTTCATCAAACTGAGGAAGCACATAATTGGGAACGATCCCAACGGTTGACAGGTGAGTCACTGAGACCCATCCCACCAGATGTGTGTTGTTTCTTTCAGTGTGTGCTGACAGAGCAGTGCAAGACATTAGACCAGACACTATAAGCATGGCTGCTGTTGCCAGAAGGATTAATCCCCTCTATTGGGACCACCTCTCAAACGGCCTGGATGCAGACTAAGTGTGTGCTCGCATATGTACACCACTCATTACAAGGTTCTTCTTAGGCTTACGGTGCCCTGAGTAGTCTGTATGTTTCTTAGAATTGAAGGGAATGAAGGAGTGGATGGATAGAAAAGAAAAGAGTGATGGGAAGGTAGAATGGAAAGGAATAGGGTGATGGATGAAAGACTGGAAGGGAAGGAGATATGGATGCAAGGGAAGGTAAGGAAGGAAGGATGGAAGGGCAAGGCGGAATTGAGGGATGGAAGGGAGTGGAGGGATTGGTGGAAGGATGGGTGGAAGGATGGTAGACAAGCGAAGGGAGGAATGGAAGGATGGAATAGGTGAGAATGATGGATGGAAGCAGGGATGCATGACAAACACTGAAGTATTGAAAGAAAGGGATGGAATTATGGAAGGCAGAAGGATAGAAGGGGAGGAAGGCATTACTGGAAGAATGGAAAACAGGCACTGACATATGGAAGAGAAAGGAGGGATGAACAGAAGAGTGGAAGGTAGAGATGGATGGAAAGCTGAAAAACATGGAATTATGGAGGGATGGAATTATGGAAGGAAAATTAGAGAATGAGGGAAAGATGGAAGACGGCTAATGAAGAATGGAAGGGAAGGAAGGGATGAATGGAAGAATGGAAGGGAAGGTAGAGATAGGTAGAAAGAAGGAATATAGACAATGAAGTGAAAGTGAAGAGAAGAAAGTGGTGGAAAGAAATATGGAGGGCAGTCACTGTTCTATGGAAGGGAAGGGAGGGCTGGAAGAGAAGGATAAGATAGATAGAAGAGTGAATGTGTATGGAAACACTGACTAATTTGTTCACATATTTGTTTTTGTCCATTTCAGTCCATCTATCCATCCATCTCTGCCTTCTGTGCCATCCATGTACCCATCTGACAGTCCCTGCAGGCACCAAAAGACAGAAAATAGTAAAAGCATATGAAAAGCTAGCACTGCAGGGTGGCTGGCATCTTGCCCTCTCTCCCACTCTTTCTTTTCCCCTCTCTCTCTCACACACCGTCACTACCTGGACACGAGACAAACAAGTGTGTCATTTCCAGTCTGCTTGGTCTCTGGCACTGGAAGCAACTCTGCACTGTTAACCACATCCATATGTGCTGTGAGGACTTGTTAGTTACATGTCTGTGCTAAGTCATGTTACTGTAAAGAAATAGACTCATTCCTCTGAACGGTATCACACACAAAGACGTTTTTAATAACAACTCGGCACGCGATGTCCCACCACACACTCCACACCAAACACTCACTCTCCAATATGTGAGAAGCGAAGAAAAACAAGATCCAACACAAAATGCTAAAGCGACAAAATGGAATCTGATAACCTCTAATTCTTCCGGGCCGTATCCACTGGCCAAGGATGAGGTTTGGAGTTCAAGTCTTCAGTTACGATCATCTCCCCCGTAAACACACTATCTGCATAATAAGGCCAGTGTTCTCAATGACGGGCTCTTGAAAACATGAGTTCAATTATAGGCACACCGAGGGGTGCGGGGAAGGGGTGCCACCACGGCCTTCTGGATCCCGCTGAGGAATTCAAACTCTGTCTCTTTTGTCTATAATCCAGTTTAGCTTGAAATAAGTGGTTTAGTACAACCCAGTAGGAGGCAGAGAGGCTTGTTTATCCCTCTATTCTCTCTTTTTGTAATTCACTCTCCATCAGTTTAAAAATGAAACAATTTAGCCTTTATGAAGCAGGCATGTGAGGATAATGTCCTTGGAGATGAAGTGCAAAACAGACCAATTAGAAAAGGGGGGAAAATAGCCTCTTTTTCATTCAGAAAGTGCTTTTCTTTTGAACATTGGGCAGGGGTAGTGGCTGGATTCAATAAGAAGCAGAACTCTGAAGCACAGCTGGCAAGTTACTGCTGTAACTCATTTGGGAAGACAGTACAAAGACAAAAGGAAGCACAACTTGAATAAGAATTTATGAATCAGCACCACAGCGGCAGTCCATCTCGACATAGATACAGCTAATTTTCATTTAAACGGAATACAATGTATTGTTGATGTTTGAACAAAACCTTGTATCTCCATTTTTGATATCATCATTTAAAAAAGCCAGTCTTTATAGACGTTATACTATATGAAAATGTCATGGTGAATGGACCAATAGAAATGCTCCAAAATGTCTTCAATTTAAGTCTTTTTTACCTTAACTTACACCACAAGTTAGGGGTGTTCCTTCTTTAGAAAAGCTGTGGAGATACAAGGTTTTGTTCTGACAGCAATTATATGTCAAGCCATCCATCTTCTTGGCTGTTTAATCCAGTTCAAGGTCCTCATAACCCTTCACTGGGCACTGGGCATGGCATTCCACTATTTAGACTATCGCCAGGACAAGGTGCCAATACATCACTGGGCACACACACACTCACACCAGAGCAGTTTAGAGAAGCCAATTCACCTGACCACCATGTTTTGGGACTGTGGGTGGAAACCTGAGGCTCCAGAGGAAAGCCATGCAGACATGGGGAGAACATGGAAAGTCCACCCAGATGGGCACTCAATCCCAAGACCCCAGCAGTCAGAGGTGTATGTACTGACCACCCATCTACCATGCCACCAATCCACTTTGCAAAAATTAAGCATAAACTCCAAACACACACAGAGTTAGACTTCTTTGAAAATGTTCTCAGAAATGCACACTCTCTCATTCATCATCAGTGAACTGTGGAGCTTTTCAAATTTCCATGTGCTTATAAATCACAGAAGCAAATACAAAGAGAGTCTTCTGGCAATGCAGAGTCAGCCATTCACTTCAGTCCTGGGATGCACACTTATGTCTGAACATTACACTAAATCTTCCTCTCCTCTTGTCTGTGAGTAAATTGGGTATAAACTCCAGGGATTCAAGAGAAGCCGAGTGATGGACGTGAGGCCTGAGTCTGCATTTATTAAACGCTGGCTTTTAATGAGGCTCTTCAAACGAACAAGCAGCTTTAGAGGGGCTGTGTGACAGCTCGACTCTTTGGCTCTAGACTACAGCAGCATCCTCAGCACACAGTGATGAAGCATTCTCTGAACAGATTTAGAGTGTGCTGTGGTGTGCAAATGGAAAATCTTAAAAATGAAGATCCTGAAATGAAACCTAGATCAAGCTTCCTTCTCACAAATATGGAAAATATGGACTTAGGGATTAATTTGGAAGTAATTTATTTAACCAATCCAAAAGAATCTATAAAAATAATATATTGACAAGTGAAATAATCTTAAATCTAGCCTAAATATCTAATATTTTTCATTGTGACAATGCTATTGCTATGACGTTTGTTAGTTAATTGAATATAATTTAACATATAATTAGATTTCTCATTTAAGTTAAGTAGAATTATCTCAATATTGGTAAACAATTTGAATTGTTTCAAGATACATGCTTTAAAAATATAGCTTAAAAGTGAGAATTCAACATGATGACGTTAAATAAGTAAGAAATGTCAAGTTACACATTCAATTATCAGATATTAACTGTCCATTTAAAAAATATATATTGTGATTTTGTTTTCATAATTTAGGCCCTAATTCAAAAAGGTTTTTTTACTTATATGTATACATACAGTCATATATTCATTACATATACAGTAAAGTGACATATTTCAAGTCTTTGAACAGAAACTTGAAATTTGAGATTCTGGATTTTTGATTTTCAGCTATAAGTCTATTCTGAGCTATAAGACATACTGATCGGTAAAACAAAAAAGGCTTAAAATGTCATTTTATATGTAATGAATATAAAATGACAGTTTACCTTTTTAATTTAAATTATGAGCAACTAACTTTTTCCACAATATTCTATTTTTTATGTACTGTAGGCTTACAACAATCTTTACAGTGGAACCTAGTATCATTTGCTCTGGTTATCATACAATTAGATTATCGTCAACTTTTTTCAGGGAAACTGTCCCAGTTTTCGTTCATCCACCCAGTTTTCGTTTGCATGCCCACATGACTCGCCGCTAATTTCACAAAAACAAAGCATCCACCAACGTCACGCCACCTAGACATTTGTCATTAATTCTAGCTTTGTCTCTCATTCATAACACTCAAAACTAAAACACGTTACACTAAAGCGACAGCACAGCACTGCTGTCTGAAAACATAACACAACTAAATACATGTGAAAACAGTCTAATCTTATTATATTCCAACAGTTATTCATAAACACTAGGGTGATCCACGGTATGCATTATTATTATTATTATTATTTCACTGTCCTTGTGCACTGACAATAAACTGATTCTGATTCTTTTTATTATTATTATTTCCTCCTCAATTTTATGCTACTACTGTGAAAAAAGTGTCTTTTTTATCAAGATAAGTAGATTTTTGCGGACAATGCTCAATCAAATGAAATCTAATTTATTGTAAATGTAACCTTTACAAACAGAAAGTCAATGACTGTAAACAATGCTGCTTAGTTTGTGTTTAGTTTACTTACTGAAACCTCAACATTTACTTTTTTCTATTTTTATGCTTTGCTATTAAATATTTCTTACATCTCACATGTTGAATTACAGGTGAAGTGTTTTGATGCTTTTGATGACTCACATTCTCAGTCAGTCATAGTGACCACTGCAGCTCTACTCAACAGTTTAGTTGATAATAGAATGACTGATAAATAAACAAACTTAATAAACAAAGTTGAAAAATAAACTTTTTGTTATTATGTATACACAGTGTTGGGAATAACGGCGTTAAAAATAACGGCGTTACATAACTACGTCATTTTGTCAGTAACGGGATAAAATAATTAATTACTTTTCCTGTCGTTATAATGCCGTTGACGTTACTGGTCATTAAAAGCGGTGCGTTA